>OX439385.1:10086200-10185224 GCA_949319315.1 Zelleria hepariella | reverse complement strand
GATTCCAAGTGCAATGTTCTATCACTACGCAACCACCGCTCCACCACTGTTTCTATGGTTTATTTACGTAGTTTTAATATCAAAGAGGAAAAAGTTGACAAAGGTACCGGTGAAAAGAAAATGTACTCGTAAATTAGTTTCAGCAAGTACAAAAGAATGTTCTTTTTAAAACTCTACGCAAACCAACTTAGTTTTCCTTGTATTTTCTTAGAAAATATTGAACTACTTGCAGAGAACTGTAAAAGAGAAGATCCTAGTTCCTAGTATGACATTATTGCCACTGACAATCGTATGGTCTTCATATTTTTCATAAGTAACGAGCACTACATACATTTATTTCAGTGATAGAGTTGTGAACCTGCTGATTATGGGCATGAAGGACCATAATATCGAGATAAAAACTTATAGTTACTGGAACAATTTTTGCTTTCTAAAAACTCATTTCGTTTTACCCAATAAGTTCTTAAAGGAATTTTGGTTGGTTTGTAGACTAATAAAGAAATAAACATGAAAATAATATCGGTGAAAAAAACAGCGCAACTTTTATACCGTCATTCTAGTTTACCATAGAGAGTTGACACAATGGAGGTTGCGTTCCTATATTCTAACAGTTCTATTTTAAACTCGACTGTAGAAACAAAAAGTTTTATTGAATACCTCGTAAACCAACCCAACAGAGTGATCTCGATATTCAAACCTCTATGCTTGTTAGTAAGTTTTAATTTGTTTGTAACAAAACAATACATTTTTCGTAATATCGTAGACGAAAATCAGAGAAACCATAATACTTATACAGGGCGTCCCACGGCTATGCCACATGTAGGGAAAGTACCTTAAATATTGTAGATGGAACATTTTACTGAAAGAAGACATTATTTTAATTTAAAAAACAATTTAAACTTCATTCATAGATATTGAAATAATTACATGGTTGAACCGGGAATCGAACCCGTTACATGAGAAAAAATTATTACCCTGTAGTTTTATCATACCGATCGAAAGGCTTCATGATAAGGATAATTTTTTGCTAAATAACATAGTGTCAGAAATAAAAGGAAGACCATGAATTTTAACATTTACCTGGTAGTATGCAACAAATCGAGCCGTATCCTGAGCCGAAAGACGCGTAAAATTTTGTCCATCGCAATGCGGCTGGCTGATTATAAAGAAATAATTCAAAAATGTGTTTCATTTTCATGCTTTTAATCTTTTGTTACTGTGATTTTCATTGATAAATTGATTAATGTTGTATTAAAAATGTTAAAATTCATGGTCTTCCTTTTATTTCTGACACTATGTTATTTAGCAAAAAATAATCCTTATGATGAAGCCTTTCGATCGGTATAATAAAACTACAGGGTAATGTTTTTTCTCATGTAACGGGTTCGATTCCCGGTTCAACCATGTAATTATTTCAATGTCTATGAATGCAGTTTAAATTGTTTTTTAAATTAAAATTGTCTTCTTTCAGTAAAATGTTCCATCTACAATATTCAAGGTACTTTCCCTCCATGTGGCATAGCCGTGGGACGCCCTGTAGAGTGTGACAATCAAGGGAAACAAGGGTAAAGTCCTGACGTAGACATCCGTTAAGGGGTATCCAGATGGGTCCAGATAGGTAGGCAAAAATCCTCACCGACTGGATCCACCGAACTAAATCCCATAGAATCTGCATTACGTATAAAATCACAATTTATACTTTTCCCCACAGAAACAAATGGTAGCAGCAATAGAAAAATACTAAACATACGTCCATACGTCTAATTTTCGAATGTCAACCTTATTGCATTAGTGTACTACAGTTTAACTTAAATTACATAGACTACGAGCAATTAAGTAGCCGAAGAAAGGCATCTAATTTTTCGACACATTTCAGAGTTTTAATAATATCAATCTTTTTGAGGAATGGAGGCCTTGGCTCAGCTATTGGACACTTTAGAGCCCTTTAAAAAACTATGTAACACCGAAAACGGCTGTTAGTGATTAGTTTAATCATTACTACAATGACAGTGATTACAGTGAGCCCATTTGAACGATGTCACCATCACAGACTAATGCAAATAATGACGTCAGCTGTCATTTGCAAATCGACATACAAATGTTAAAACAATAGGTTTTAGCGACAAAAGGCTTTGTTCCACGACTGCAAGAGACAGGGGGGCACAGAGTGGTTGGAACAGAAGTTTGACCTCTGTTGATTGGTGATCGACGAAAATATAAGCTTAGTAATGCCAAAATACACTGTCTTGCGCGACTCATTTTACGTCACTCATACTATTAGATTAGTTGGCCCAGTCCACTAGAAAGCAAAAATAAATACAAATTAGAGACAAATAAGAAGCGAGATTCCTTACGATGTGTTAGTTACTAGGCAAGCCTACTCGATCTTAACAATGTCCCAGGCACTACAGCGTCGGAGTGTTCGATTCACCCATCTAGTGTGTGTGAGTAGATATGCCACTCACTGGACGCTACATAAATGTTCTGCCTTAAGGCTGGAAGATAGCAGCGTGGCGGGAAATTCAAAATTTTCACAGTTTTTGTAGCTAAACAGCTATTTTTGTTCAGCGATTTTTCGTTCGCGGAAATAACAAAGTATTATTTTTATTATTGTAAACAATAGAACAACAATAATTCAGCCGATTATGTGTTCTGGTCTACGACAAGTTTTTTGGACAGTGCCACTGCTTTGTAGACAAGAACACATAATCGGCTGAATTATTGTTGTTCTGTTGTTTACAATAATGAAAAGAATACTATGTTATTGCCGCGAACGAAAAATCGCTGAACAAAAATAGCTCAGTTTAGCTACAAAAGTTAAAAACTGTAAAAAAATTTAATTTCCCGCCACGTTGCTATCATCCCACCTTAATATAAAATCCTTCGGGCTTTATTTATTTTTAAGGCGCCGTGCATAGTGAATAGCCCGCACGCGAAGAAAAATTTACAAAATCGATCCCTGTATCAAATAGGTACGCTAAATGAATTGAAAAAGTAAACATGTCAACAACAGGCCTAAAATTATAGCAACTATAGCCACACTTGAGCGTATATTTTGCACATTACAGGGTAAAAATATTACTTAGAATTTTATTGTAATGTCCGTTTATTTGGTGCAATAACCTGACGTATTTAGTGTGCTTCTGTTTTAACACATCTGTACCAGAGTGGGCGATTCCCAAATAGACAGGATATTATGTCAACTCAGGATTTGAAATTGTACTGAATGCCATTGAAGTGGTTATTATAATGCGGTAAAAATAAGCCCGTTTGATGTGGCAGCTTTGGTGTGGTGAATATTAAAAATACTTTAATTACTTTGAATATTTTAGTAAGTTTTAGTACCCATTTAGCAGAGTCGTTAAGTATCAAAGAAAATTGTTAAAGTTATTACTATTGGTTTTATTTGGGTCAAAAATACCTTAAAGTTATTTTTTTTTTGCGAATATTCCTTGTTACAACTTTTTTCTTTCCAACTTAAAGCTCCAGGCTCTTTTACCACTTTATTCGACACATTTGTCTTAAATTCATGAAGAAATATTACAAGCCTTACAATTCGGAACCCAAAGTTTTTTGTTCGAAAGTCCGTTATTGGCTTAATCTTATCTTTAGACAATATTGAGAAACTGATTTAAATATTTTTTATTTTGGTCCAGTAGTTTTGTTTTTATGCGCTAAAATGTTTTGTTCCTATGACCGCCAACAGTATGCAGACCGTCGCGTGACGTCATAAAACTGTATCTTTGAAACGTTGTAAAATCCAAACAACTGAACCAAATGAAAAAATATTGAAATTGGTTTCTTATAATAGCCAAAAGTTTTGAATAAGTCAATAACGGACTTTTGAACAAAAAACTTTGGGTTCCGAATTGCCCTTTTTATTACTTCTGTGTGTTATTCAGACACGACGACGAATGAAAAGTACCGCACCCTTTGCAATTCGAACGGAATCCCTTGCAAACTGTAATTATTTATTTCCTCAATCGTCCATCGCCTACGATCCCCGATAGTGGAAGGGTCTGCTTAATATCACCGGCCAGTGAGAGGATTCAATTCAAATCGACCTGTTCCCTTCTCGACCCAGGACTTTCGACCCACGGATATAATTTCTTGATTTAGTCTACATCACTTTTTTGTTTTTTCTAAAGCACTAACCCGTGCTAGGGAATAATTTAAACGTTTATAATAAGTTGAAAAAATTCACTTGGGACAGGACTTGAACCCGCCACCTCTAGCATACCGGCGCGGCGCTCTACCAATTGAGCTACCGAGTCAAGTAACTGTCGATGCGAATTTCTTCAACTAGTCTCCGTCAACTGGACGGGGGGCGCCACCTGGTGTGATTAGTTCGCACTAATCTACACCACCTGTTCATCTTTGCAGATGAAATGCTCATCATCATCATCAATTCCTGCTATCCCTAATCGGAGACATAGGGGCTCTTAAAATAGTTTTCCAATCCGGCCGATTTTGCGCCTTCATCTCAAGCTCCGTTATGCTCATCCCGAGACTGTTTGCTTCCTGTTGCCCTGATCGACGCCAGGTAGTTTTAGGGCGTCCTCTCTTCTGTGTTCCAGTTGAAATGGTGTCCTTTCAGCCCTGAATGGTTGTTGAGTTGCTTTTAATTAAACAAACTAAGGCCTTTGTATCCACGTATAAGTAAGGTAGATCGTCATAATCAGTTCCTATATCATTGCTAAGCTATTGCTATGCTAAGCTTGGATATAGCTCATCCGGAGTCAAAAACAACCAAACCAAAGAGATTTTTTTGGGCTGATTCCACAGAATGTCAGCCATTACAAAAAAACACACTAAGGCATCCAAACTGACGGAGATTTCTCACATACAGGGTTGCGCTTCAGATGGCTGAAAGTTCTAAAACACCAGTTGCGGGTAGAAACATCGTGTGGGTAGAGAGCGGACGTACTTTTCAATTGGGCCGAAGTGTTCCGAAGACGAACGAGGCCATTCTTTATGCCCATTAGCCGGCGGTCGCAGTGGCGCCCGTTGGCAGGCTGGGCCAGGAGCCAGCAATATTATATCAGTAATTTACTTTTTTTCGGACATACATATTTTAATCTTTTTTATCAAATTTATTCCAAAAGACCTAGCTCGTTCCCCGCAAACAGGGACTAAAATAGCTTTTTAATCCCGAAGGGACAAAAAGTGATTTATGAATATGGATACTGTAAGTAAAAGTTTAAATGACTAAAGAGACCACAGACAACATTGAAAGAGATCAATCACGAACAATGTTTGCACAAGAAACTGGAAGTACCTAAAAAAAAAAACCGCGTGCGAGCCCAATAAAAAAAAAGGTTGGTAGAAAAATAAAAGCGTCAGAAATCGTAGGGTCTTAAGACGACGTACGTCTCACAACTAGCGCCGCCAATGGAAAAAAAATCATATCTTTTTTTTGGATGCGTATTTAGCAAAAAACGCTCCTGCGATTTCTCAACGCAAGGCTTAACTATTTTTAGGACCTAAGGTTTGGATTCCAGGATTGGATTTCCTACGAATGCAATCGATTCTCGCCAAAAGTGGCCACTTATGGCGAGAATCGATTGCATTCTTAAGTTCTAGGATCTGGAATCCAAACCTTAGGTCCTAAAAATAGTTAAGCCTCGCGTTGAGAAATCACAGGAGCGTTTTTTTCTAAAAACGCATCAAAAAAAAAGATATGATTTTTTTTCCATTGGCGGCGCTAGTTGTGTGACGTACGTCGTCTTAACTGAAGTCTTTATCGAGCAGGAGTGCAGTTCACTTCTACGGTTGTTGATGATTGTCACTTCTAAAACTCCAGAAACCCTATTGCGAAGTAATTGGTACTTCAAAGTTGGAGAAGATTTTATTGAAATTTTCATTTTATTGGTTAGATTACCAGCAGCATATGTGATCTAATAAAAATGGAGTGCGAAACTTTGCATCTCTTAGTAGTCCATGCTCCGCATGCTGTAGTCAGTAGGTACCTACAACAAAACTTGGGCAATAGCAATGAAAAGTAATATCACTTTTATACAGCTTCCGTGTTGCAGAGATTTGATATTATTTCGAAACAGGATTCTGGCATTCTGGTTTGGATAGATAGATAGAGATAGAAAATTCTTCATTGTACAACAAAACGGTGCTTAAATGCTAGAACCTACGAATAAAATCTTTTATCGCCAAAAGTGGCCAAGATTTTTAAGATTTTATTCGTAGGTTCTAGGATAGGGGGGGTTACCCTTGACGCTATTGCGATCAAAATGAAAAAGTTTAAAAATTTATTTCTCTTTGAATTCGCATAGTAATGCTTTGATTTTAAATACTTTGTAATGTTTATTCAAAGGTAAGGCTGTTCTATTCAATAAAAACACAAAATGCGTCTTAATTTGTAAAATATCAAATTTTGTAAATTGCGCCATATTGCGGCTGTATTGGAAAAGTGCGTCAAGGGTAGAGGGGCTGGAATCTAAACCTTAGGTCCTAAAAATAGTTAAGCCTCGCGTTGATAACCTAATGAAGAGTTTTTAGCAAAAAACGATTCCAAAAAGAAGATAATTTATCTTTTTTATTTCATTGGCGGCGCTAGTTGTGCCTAGGTGCCGTGCATAGTAAATAAGGAAAAATGTACAAAATCGTTTCCTATATCAGATACGATACAAATGCGGAATGGTCTGTGCGACCTTAGAGAAATCAGTCATATAATAGAAACTGATTCGATGTCGCTTGTGCCTACTAAGTTGCAAACAAGGTTTGACTCTCCCGCTAATAAAGTTGGTGTTCACATATTGTGTCCGGCCCGTTGGGAGCTCATTGCAATCATGGTGTAACGAGGCCTACTCTATAAGGCCACTCATGAATATTTTTGGGTAATTCAGTCATTATAGTGCATAGCCATTTTTAATTTCAGGCATATTGGGACTAAGGCAAATTGAGATTTAGACAAACTGAAATGAAGACAGTCCGGTTTCAGGCATTATGGGACAAAGGCAAATAGAAATTTAGGCACAATGACATCAAGGCGTTTTGACATTTATTCGTTATGGACCGGAGAGTCGGAATGCCGAAACTCTATATAATAAAGGCCTGATATTTTATACAGCTCACACTAGATGGGTGAAGAGACCACTCGACGCTGTAGCGCCTGGGACATTGCTTTTTAGATGGGGTAGGCTTCCCCAGCACCTATATCCTGACAGCTTAGTCGGCCTAGCCGACAGGGAAGATAAGTCAATACGTGTGGAGCCAACTAAGCCGCGGGTTTCCTAGCGATGTTTCCCTTCACGGGCTGAAATCCTCAAATCCCTGCGCAAAACACCTAAAGTCAAAACGCCTAATGCTTACAGAATGGTACAATACGCACCACGAAAGATGAGACTTCTTCGCACATCACGTAGACATCGGGGCGACGGCTTCGATCAAGGATAAAACTAGATACAACATGGAACTCTGAAATGTGTCTGGAAAAATAGATGCCCAAACTGCCTTTGGGATCTTATTTGCTCGTAGTCTATGCAATTAAAGTAAAACTGTACACTAATGCAATAAGGTTGACATTAGAATATAAGACGTATGGTCGAAATGATGTTTCGTATTGTTCTATTGCTGATATCATTTGTTTCTGTGGGGACAAGTTTTTATTGTGATTTTATACGTAATGCGGATTCTATGGGCGGCGGAAAGAGTGCGGGAGGCGTCGCCAAGTCTCATATTCTTTCGTGCGCGTATTTTATAGGCGCTTATCAAGCCTACTCCATCTAAACAATGTCCCAGGCACAGCAGGCATCAAAATGGTCTCTTTACTCATCTACAGGGTGCACTCTAAGTCGATAGCGGAACTTTAAGGAGGCTTTCTACTGATCACTACAAACAACTTGTACCAGGTGGCGAAAAAAATAGAGCGAAAAAAATATCAGCTGATACCATCCATACAAAAGGTCGACTCAGTACTGCGCCAAATGTATGAAACAGCTGATATTTCTTTCGATCCATTTTTGTCGCCACCTAGTACAAGTTGTTTGTAGTGATCAGTAGACAGCCTACTTAAAGTTCCGCTATCGACTTAGAGTGCACCCTGTAGTATGAGTGGAGATGCCTCTGGACGCTGTGTAATATTCTGTCCTAGATGAAATGAGAACGATCTAAAAGTTAGTTCTCGGAACTGGTAGAGTAGTAAGTTATTTGACTCTACTGTTTGCCCTACTCATGTACTGCAGGCTATAAAGTAGGACCCACACACACCTCTAGGTTGGGAAAAACTGCGTCTAAGGGGCCCGACATAAAGAAGACACGTTAGTCTGAAGTCACTGTCATAGAAAATATATGGACACAGAAGAGACGGGGCGCGGACAAAGCAAAACGTCAAATTCAGGCGCCGTGCATAGTGAATCGCCCGCGAGCAAAGAAAAATGTACAAAATCGATTCCTGTATCAAATACACTAAACAAATTGAAAATATTCACATATCGAACACTAGAATTAGGTGAGACCTATCTAAAACAGCCAGTTTCGTGTTGACATTCATAAACGATTTGAAGATATTTTGGCTGAAATAAAATAGGCGGCGCACTTTTTTTCAACTACATTAGGCCGAGATTTTGCGATTTCAAGAATCTGTGGATATTGTTCTCTAATAAGATTGTTCCTTGGATTTACAAGTTATAAATAGTTACAGGTATTAAATGCCATGGTAACGTGTAACCAATTACCATGCCTCTATAATAGAGCCTCAAAGATTTTTAAAATAAGTACATAATAACGAAACGTACCTATTCAAAAAGAAGATTACATTTTTATTTATATTGGTGGAGCTAGACACGAAGGAGCATTTTATCCAAACGTATATTTTATCCTATTAGGTAAAAATAAATAAAAAATATAACATCTTTGATAACGTACAAATAATCCGGTTTTTAAATTGAAAACATTTTTTCTTTATTTTTGTTAGGGAACTCTACCTTTTGCATGCTACCTAAAATACCTACCGTGCCGCTTTTTCAGAAGTACTTAGAAGTTTCTATGTTTTTTTTATCGACCAAAAAATCACGAAAGAAGCGAATTTCAGAATGTTGATGCAAATTGCGCAACTATAGTCGATCTTGAACTCGATGGCCAGCTCAGTCTCCTGAGGTCTTGTTTAAAACAACACAATCTAAAGCGCCGTAAGGAACCGAGCTGCAACATTAACAAGTTGTAAAACTTGCCCCATTCCTCGCCTCGCGAGTACAGTTTGGTAAAACTGAGATCAGACTTTTTTTGGGTTTTTTTGGTTTGTGAGTCGGCTCCGCAGTCTCATCGGGGGAGGCAGTCCATCCGCAGAGATGTTTAGAATAGAATAGAATAGAACACATTTATTTATCATCCAAAACACACAATCGAAACACAACAATACAGTAAATTAACACAAATTTAGACACAGAGCATAAAACATACATTTAAAAAATTGTAATTATTAAAATTTAAGACATAAGTTATACTTACTTAAAAAGTACCCAACACCACTTATAACAAAAATACATAGTTTATATTATCAATTCAAAAAAGACAGTCGTGTGACGCTGTGTGTTATGGTGATAAAGCGGTCTCTGGACTCCGCATAATGTTATGAGGAAACCATCACAACGCTGGTATTCTGCCAGAGCCTTTAAGATGAGGTCACGAGATTCAAGGACCATAGTCTCGATAGACAAATCAAAAATAAAAATAAAACAAGAACCGTATAAGCACTTAAACAGGCAATATTATGAAAATACTTGAAACAGCGGTGAGACGAAATAGAAAAGAAAATATGTTTGTACCAGGCGCTTCAGTCATGGCCCGTGCGGATCCTATTTATGTAGTTGGCACCACTGGTGGCCTTGCATCTTATGATTATGTCCAGGATTATGTTAGATACCAAATTTACTGGACACATTTGATTGCCACTCAAGTGCCCAGGCATCCTTTCAATCAAATACTTGCGAACTTATCAATATTATCGTGCGTAACAACGTAACAGTACCTGCCTGTTTCTGAACTGAAATATCCGTAAGCATTTTGCATTTATTACGGTTTCACTTACTTTTATGGTCCTTTTAACAGACAACTATTTTTAATAGGTGTCACCGACAGTCCTCTGTGCAGAGCCTGCATGGGGACAGACGAAACAGCCGCTCATGTCCTGCTGGAATGCAGGGAGCTGGCAAAATACCGGGCTACCCACCTCGGTTCGCCGGGGTCGCTCTCCGAAGTGCTCCAGAACATCCGTGGACTGCTGGACTTTCTGGAGGAGCTGGGTTGGCAAGGATGAAAAATCCCACCAGACGCAAAATAGGCGCAAGTAGAGACGTCGAGTTGCGGAAAACAGCCCGTTTTACCATTACCACTTACTTTTATTGATGTTGGGATAGCCGACTGGTTTTTTTCTCATTCGGGGACCTTAACCATACAGGAAAGACGGAAAGAGGGCGTTCGCTGGTAATGTAGTTGTAGAGTATTGGGATGTGTCGATACTAGCTACTGTGTGAAGGAACCTTGCGAGTTGTCTGTACTTTTTACTTAAAACTTGTAAAAAGGTTTGCAAGTTTTCTACAAGATTCTACTTTGCTCTTAAAACGGCTCTCAGAGCTTTCAGCTACAATTTTACATGAAATGTTCTCGATATCGCAAAATAAGTACCTGCTTAATAAGAGGGGGAAGAAAAGGTTAAAATGGAGTACTGTATACGTCAATTTGTTTCCATCTACAACCATAGTTTCCATACTTTTAACTGGCGGACGGTAAAACAGCATCAAGATACCTTGCATGGAGTTAGCGAATGAGACATAATACGCAGAAAATGACTTTGCTTTATACACGCAGAGATGTAGAGAAGAAATGCAAAACGTATGTACCTATCAGACAAGTCAAACTACGTTTGAATGGTATTGCAGTTCTTCCGGGAAATCATTTCAAGCATTCTGATACATTATTAATTATTAAGCTCTTGGACCGTGTACCGAACGTAATAAGAAGCCGCACAAAAGTGGCAGACGTCGGAAAGCGCATAACGTTTTTGAAGTGGAAGTGGGCGGGACGCCTGGCTAGACGCACTGATGATAGATGGACGAAGTTCACTGTGGAATGGTGACCTCGAGAGGGGAAGGGATCGGTTGGGAGACCACCAGCCAGATGGTCAGATGACATAGCCCAAGTAGCCGGAAAGCAGTGGTTGCGCCTGGCACAGGATCGTGAGCGGTGGTGTGAGCATGAAGAGGCCTTTACTCAGCAGTGGGTGTCCACAGGCCGATGATGATGATTCTGATACAGAAGCAAAGTTGCGCTTAGCCAAAAACAGTGACTATAATTTATTAAAATTTCAAAGGCATCAGACGTTGTTCTCCAAACATCGTGTAATACTGCCGAGAAATAACAAATTTGGAAAAGTCATTGTAAAGTTTAGGCCAATAAATACATTCTGCTTTAATATCAAACAAGTCTGGGAGAAATAAACGTTGCCTAAAGCCTGGAGACGTTTACTTACGCACTAACTATAACCCAAGCAACGGGGATTTTTGCCCTACAAAAGGTGGAGCAGAAAATGTTTTGATTGATATTGCTTAGGTATGGTCCGGTCGAAAAAGGTGAATATACGAATAAATCCCGCCGCCGCCCGCCGCCAAATCAACCGCCGGAACCACTTACTATGTACAATTAGTTATGTAAACTTATGTAGGACAGTTAATTAATCCCACACAAATTCACAAACTACACAAACTACTGCAGCACTTAGATCACATTTTTCTCTGAAAATCATAAATAAAAAGTGCCACCGAAATAAGGTAACATTTTTTTCTTTGCCGAAAAATCCACTCCACACCACAAAGTTTTTGGATGGAATATTATTTTGATTGAAAACAACATAATTTATATCACAGTTTATAATCCGTGCACTTATTGACGGTGGTTTTGTATAAGCTAATACCAGTGTGCTTTAGGAAAAATCCGCACAGTTGCTAGTCCTCAAACGGGTTTATTTGAAAGTATAAATAAAAATCTTTCTTTCAACAATCAATACAGGTTATTTGTCGAAAGAATAGATTGTTTATTTGGATAAGTGCGATTTTACCACAAATAAACTGGTTTTGTGGACTAGATAGGTACCTACTTTAAGGGTGGACTACGGGAAATAAAAAATTTTCATAGTTTTTTACATTTTGAATTTTCCGCCACGTTGCTATCGTCTACTCTTAAGGTTTTTTTTACAGCACAAGCACACAGGGTTGGCGGGGTCGCCGCCGCCGCGGCCAAAACCTCGCATTTTGTATGAAAGTTAATCGACAGATAGGGTTTAAACTAGCCTTTTTGGTTTAAACTGTAATTGATCTTACGGGCCTTAGTGCGTAAAATGAGACTTGAAAGTAAGTAAATATTACGTGACTTTGAAGTTTGATAATCCACTTGTTGCTCGTCTGCGATGACTTGTCTGTTTTTTTTTTTTTTAATTTAATTTCTCATGTGAGGCTATTTAACACGCTCCCTGTTCAGTGACCCAAATGTAGAGTCACGACAAAATTAAATGAAAAGTCCGTGACCCAACATTTGACTCACGAAGTGCATACCTTTTCAAACATATATTTGTTGCTTGGACTTGAAGCTATGTTTTTTTTTTATTTTATTTATATTTGGACTTATAAAAAGCTAAAAAGTTACAAAAAAAATACTCCGTTACTTGAATAGCCATAACTAAGAGCAAAAAATTATCTGGGGGCACGGCAGTGCCCCCGCCAGGTCGAGCGCGAAGCAAACACTGCCGTACCATCCTTTACTGGAACCATTTCGCCGCATTTTCAGGCCCCTATTTGAGAACCTCTGAATAAGACTAGAACTAAGAAATTTTCGTCATCTAGTAAACTATAATCACATACTCAAAATCCAAAATTTCAAGTCTGTAGGTCATTTAGTTTCGAAGTTAAGCGAAAGCAAAGTTTCGCATTTATGACACACACTCACTCACTCATGATCATCAAAATAGAACTAGTACTTCCCATAAACTCAGAGAGCTGAAATTTGGTACAGAGTTAGGGTTTAATGGCCACATAAAAGGAAAACTATACTAGTGGTTCGCCCCGAACTGTGAACTCGCGACCCCATATAAACCCCATATCTCGGTAACCCCTCGACCGATTTGGCTCATGTTCGAACTTAAAAATTCTTTTAATTTTATTTACCCGCCTACTAAATTTCATAACGATCCAACTAAATTTACTCAAGTTATCGTCGAACGAACATTCATAATGTTCATAAAAATTTTCAGGGGCTAACCACTAGTTGAACGAGGGAGCGAAGCGAGCGAAGTTCTCCGAGTCTACTGGAACGATCCGGCGTTTGTATGTTTGTATGTACGTATGTATGGTTGTATGTATGAATGTTCGTTCGACGATAACTTTAGTAAATTTGGTCGGATCGTTATGAAATTTGGTAGGCGGGTAAATAAAATTAAAATAATTTTTAAGTTCAAACATGAGCCAAATCGGTCGAGGGGTTGCTGAGATTTGGGGTTGTTAAGTTTATATAGGGTCGCGAGTTCACAGTTCGGGGCGAACCACTAGTACTTACAAGTTAACAAGAAGAAATAGTCGAACGTTAATCGTTTATTCTACTCGATAATTACACAAATTAAAAAACTGTGTCAAATCAGAAAATCTAATAAAATAAATCAATATGCCCACGTTTCTTTTCTACAAAAAGAATTGAAATCCCACCAAAAACATTCTGTAAAAAACTAACCAGGTCTCGATGGAGCTACTTGTTTATCTCTAAAAAGTAATGAAATCTAACAAAGTCGTGCCAAGTCTAAGGTTCCTTACTGCGATTTTTTTTATTATTATAGTTAATGTTGTGAGACTTGGCAGTTGAAGGGTACACAAGGGTACAAAACCAGGTGCTCCATGACACCATTGCACCAATCTGTCGCCAGAACCGCTTGTGTACCCTTCAACGGCCAAGTCTCACAACATTAACTATAATAATAAAGAAATCGCAGTAAGGAACCTTAGACTTGGCACGACTTTGTTAGATTTCATTACTTTTTAGAGATAAACAAGTAGCTCCATCGAGACCTGGTTAGTTTTTTACAGAATGTTTTTGGTGGGATTACAATCTGACTGGGACAAATAGGGTCGTCCGATTTTTTTGTACGGGGACAGGGAAGGTGTTAAAGTGCCGTGATCAACCGCATGAACCGAGAATCCCAGGGGAGAATCCTTGACGCTATTGAGTTCATACTGACAAAGTTTTATCTTATAATTAGCATATTCATGCTTTGATTTTATTACTTTGTAATTTTTATTCAAAATAAGGCTGTTTTGTACAATTAAAATATACGAGTAAAATGCGTCTTACTTCGTGAAACAATGAATTTTACAAATTGCGCCATATTAATGAAAAAATTGCGTCAAGGGTAGAGGGGCTGGTCCGGGATAGGTAGACGAAAATCGTTAGTCACGGAATGGGTAACAGTAGCATCTGATGAACATCGAAGTCGAAGCAGATATTATAACGAACTAAAACGGGATATCATAGTGTCGCCGACCGTACATCCTCTTGGAAGAGATGGTACACACAACAGCACGTCATACTGTACACTTTTGTTGTAAAGTCGCCCGTAATGTAAACGAACAGAGTGCTAGCATGTAAGGCCCTACGTGCTGTCGTATATACACAAACTCATTAATTTTCTGTCTTACCGTCCTCTAATTATCTGATTAGATGGGTCTGATTGGATGCAATGCAATCATGATCCACAATAATTTCCTTTCATTTGTTTCCTTACCTAGAATTCCCTTCCCGATGGATGGCTTTAATCGATTTCCCACTTATCTTAATAGAAAAGGGAGCGCAGTTTAAATGAATTGCTGCGTAAAGTTTTCTCCTCTTCTCTTAACTTTTAACGAGCACTTTATCGAGTCAGCAATCACAGGTTCACGGACAAGAAACTAATCAAAGGGTAAAAATACACTACCCCTATTCTGCATTTTTTATTTGCTTTCTATGAAACGACCAACTTTAACCTGAACTTTCTGAAACAGGGCTATTTTCATTCGTCTGTTAGGTTTCTGATTACCGATAGGTTCAGGCATGTTACAGGATCATCAATATACAGGGTGTTAAAAGACCGCCAACAGACCCGAAAGCCACGCATACTAGACACCAAAACAAAGTACTTTTTCGATAAACTATTGCTGGGAAATGATTTTGGTTTTTTAGGTTATAATTTTGAAAAATATTTTATTACGCAATGGACGTGTAACGCACAGAAGTCATATTGCGCAAGCGTAGGTATAAGTTTATGTTACTCAACCTTGAAGTGCCGATGTTTAGAATACATTGCGGGTTGCAATTGTAACGACATTTTTTGTGAGAAATATTCATAATTTTGATATGGCTTCTTGAGAAGGTATGTTAAAAACTAGATACTGAATACATTTCTGCAAAAAAAAAGTTTTGAAAAGTCCGACTTTGAACCTCATTATCTCGGAAACCGTTGATTTCCCAGGTATAGTTCCTTGGGCAAAAATGATCATAATGATGTGGACAATACGTGGTTTCCCGCTTTGTTGGCGGTCTTTTAACACCCTGTATTTTAATATGACCGATCCTTAAACCCCGAAAAAAATATCAACCGCTACCGCTAATATCCATACATTTTGACTATTGTTTTTTGGTATGAAAACGCTGACTTTGTTTCAATATATTTTGCAAAATTAGAAATATTTTGCTGGCGCGATGCAGGATTGTATATCGAGTAGCGTTTTGACAGCTAGAGTAGGTATGTAGCAGTTTCCTGTGCGCCCGACAGGGGTCGCTACAGTCCGAAGTCGTAACGCAAAACCAGGGGGGCCCGCATAGGCTAGAGGTAGGTACGTCCTTTAATTATAGGCCGACCGGCTGCAAATTAATGATTTCCGGATCCACCGGCATCGATGACGCTCGAGTTTCCTCATTAAGGGTCAACTAAAGTAGCGCAGCGGGAAAGCACCAATTTTCACGTAAATTTTAATTGTTTTAGTTAAAATGAGCTAATATTCTTAGGTTTTCACGAGTACTATACATATTTTAAACTGAGCAATTTTTGTTCAGCGATTTTGGTTTCATGACAGTAAAATTGTATTCTTTTTATAATTATAAACAACAATTTCAGTTGATTATGTGATCTGCTTTTCCAGGTATAGAATATTATGTCTTCTAGATGCGATTCTGAGCACTTTACTGAGAATCAGCACTTGCATCACAGGCTCACGAACGAGAGTAGTGTAATGGGAATTTTCCTCGCCCGGCAGAAGGCCGAACGAGGGTAATAGTAAGTGTAAATAAATAAATGAAACGTCAAAATTCCGTGCAAGAATATATTTAAAAGTTAAGGTAAAGTTTTATTTTTACAAAAGGCCTCTTCAGGCAGATATATAAGTTTGGGTGAAAGAGATTCGCTTTCCTAATATGCGCACTTATTTTACTTATTCTAAATTCCTTAACTCTTATTACCTATAAGTTTTTAAAATTACTTAAATTATAGTCGAGAAACCAACTGAAAAGGCCTATACCCAATAGTGGGCAAATGTGGGCCGAAGATGATGATGAATGTACTTGGAACTTGTCTGGTAAACTTGACTGGCGTCCCGCAGGATGGTCGGTAGACGCCTCCTGTAAAGGGGATATAAGGTCCCATTGATTCACTGTCATACAAACAAAACATCTCGGAGGTAGGTAGTAGGTATACAATTCAACGGCTAATTTCACACAAAACTCTATTAAACAAGCGGGGCGTCCGCAGAATGCATACGGGCGAACCGCGGTCATGTTTAGAATTTTTAAAGAAAAAGGGTAGAATTTGGTCATTTATATTATTCAGAAAAAAATCAGAAAATTGCGTCTAATCAAGCAGAAGGCTTGCAGGAGACGTTCAGGTGAGTCGCGGAATGGTTTTAGAAAATTTCGGAAAAAAGGTAAAATTTAGTCATTTGTATTATTCAGAAAAAAATCAGAAAATTGCGTCTAATCAAGCAGAAGGCTTGCAGGAGACGTTCAGGTGAGTCGCGGAATGGTTTTAGAAAATTTCGGAAAAAAGGTAAAATTTGGTCATTTGTATTATTCAGAAAAAAATCAGAAAATTGCGTCTAATCAAGCAGAAGGCTTGCAGGAGACGTTCAGGTGAGTCGCGGAATGGTTTTAGAAAATTTCGGAAAAAAGGTAAAATTTGGTCATTTGTATTTTTTTTTTTTTTTTTTAGTTAGCCTGGATGTGAGTGTCCCACTGCTGGGCAAAGGCCTCCCCTCTTATCTTCCACACATCTCTATCATGTGCCACCTCCGGCCATCCGGGCAAGAACTTGTTTAGGTCGTCACGCCATCGTCGCCTAGGCCTGCCGCGCCTTCGTTGTCCGTCATGTGGGACCCAGTCGGTGGCGATCTTTGCCCACCTGTCTTGGCTCATGCGGCAGACGTGGCCAGCCCAATTCCATTTGAGCCTAGCGGTCGCAGCTCCAACATCAATAATTTTGGTTTTGGAGCGCAGGGTAGTGTTTCTGACTCTGTCGGTTCTCTTTACACTTAGCATGCTGCGCTCCATCGCCCGTTGGCAAACCTTGAGTTTGGACTTCTGAAGTTCAGTCAAAGACCAGGTTTGAGCGCCGTAGGTTAGGATGGGCAGAATGCACATGTCGACGAGTTTGCGCTTCAGGGCAAGTGGTAACTTGCCCTTCATTAGCTCTTTCATGGACCAGTAGCTCTTCCAGGCGTTGTCGATCCGACGATCGATCTCTTCAAAAGGGTAATTTTGAACCGCCGCACCGCTAGTTCCTTGCGCGGTGACACCACCGGAGCCAAAACAAAAAATAGTTCCAACAACCAGATGGAACTAGGAGTCAAAAAAAAATAGTGTTACAGTAGGTAGGTCCTATTCCTAAGAACATGCATTTTTTACTATTGCTAGGTATTAAAATAGCGCAGTTGATAGTACAGTCGCCAGCGACCGTTTAATTTTCTTGAAAGGTTACCGGTTCCCCTTTTGATATGTTGTAAAGCACGTCATTCTGGGTACAAACATCTAATTCTTGAAGTTCCTAACCCGCCGCATCAATGAGAAATTTAAGGTCAAACGTAGGCAAAAATGCACTTAATTCAGAGTAAAAGGTTACCGGTTCCCCTTTTGATATTTTGTAAAGCACGTCATTCTGGGTACAAACACCAAATTTTTGAAGTTCCTAACCCGCCGCATCAATGAGAAATTTAAGGTCAAACGTACGAAAAAATACACTTAATTCAGAATAAATGGTTACCGCTTTCCACCTTGATATTGTGAAAATTTATGCAATTCCACATAATAGAACCTAAATCTTGCAGTCCCTAACCCGCCGCATCCATGAAAAATATTAAGTCGAAAATCGAAAAATGCGTTTCTGCAATGAATGTATGGGTACCTTGCTTTACATCCGGTAGTTCTGAATTTTGGCTGATTTGTTTATGATGTTGGCCCAATGAATTATCAAAGTTTGTGATCTCGAGCGCCGACCGCAACCATGTGAAAAACCGAAAAAAACGCGAAATCGTATTGAGAGCAACGCCTTTTTTCAGTTTTTGGCCACATTTTTGCTCCGATTTTTCTGTAACTTAATACAAGTACTCTACGACAAAATCAAATAGTAAGGTATTCTTAAATTTTTCAACAATTCCTTCCTAACCGGTAAAATTGTATGTCAAAAGTCACCAAAAATGCAGTTAATTCACTTAAAAGGTTACCGCATGCCGTTGTGAAATTGTGATAAAATACGTAATTTGAGCTACAAAAAACCAAATCTAGGTGCATAAAGGCAGCATAAAGGTTAGTTTTTTTTGCAAATAATGAGTCAAATTCCAATGAATTCCTTTATTTCTTTGTGTCGCATTCAAATTTAGAAGCGCACAAAAATAACTCTTTCCTCATCGTATGATAGGAACCTACTAGTAACAGCATACTTTCCGAGCCTGGGCGATGAAAAAGAGTTTTATTTATATTTTTCCCCAAATAAAATAAAGTATTTTGGAGGCTAGCGATAACAATGGAAACGATGCTTCTTTTCATATCTTTATCCCTTTGTTGATTCTTGGCAGACTAACCTATTCGGATATTAGAAGGGTGCTATTTATTTACTTTAGGGAACGATGAGCCTTTTTCTTGCTTCTCTATCGTTAAAAGTTATTGCTTGTATAAACTGTAGGTAAGTATCCTTTACCACACGTAGGTACGGTCGGCCACAATCTCAGATACCCCATGGCAGCTCTTATCGCGCGCGGCATAAGGGCGCCAATGGAACAAAAAGGGGTATCTGAGACTGTGGCCGACTGTACCTACGAAATTTATTGTATGCTGTGAAATTTGGTCGTTCCTATTTGAATTTGAATTTTCATAAGCCTAGTGGTAGAACATTGGACTCGGAAGCAAAAGGTACCTAGGAGGCTCAGAATAGTCAGAATGTCGGAAAATGACATTTCTAGAAATCTTATCTCCCTAAAAAGTCGCCTGCAAAACCACGAGATATATCCCTTCGGGAGTCAGGGCCGGGGTCTACTTATCAAATTTCGAACTTAAAAAAAAACTGTATACGAGCAGATTCGTCATGTGAAATGTGAAGTGTGAGTGAAATGTGAGTGATGTCGCCTTCACAGTGCACACTCGACTTATAATAAGTCTTATAACAATGCAAAGCGTAATTTTCGACTACCTAATTCGTAATTGCTTTTATATTAGGTACATAGGTACAATACAACACAAAGCAAATCGTAGCCAAACGGCTGGTCCCGAATTTCAAAGACTAATAATTGATTCGCCATTTTGTATTCATTGTTTTCTGATAGGCCAATCAGAATCAGAGGCGCCTAGGCACGAAATGTTTGTACTTGTGGTTTGCCCACCGTTGTAAATGACTGAACGATTAAATGAACAAAGGTTACATTCCTGTCATAGCACTTCCTCAACATTTAACCTGTAATAGCTGGAGAGCGGGTGACCATTCAACTTATTTTATAATGCAAGGCTAGGAGTTGGTAGGCTGATAGAAAAAATTGCGATTTCGTGATCAGCGGAGTCTAAACAACAAGCCTAGAAACTTCCAGCCTGCAGGAATAAAAATGTACTCAACGACAGGACATTAAAACTTTTAAATAACAAAACTTAACCATCAACCATGACCAGCCAAAAAAAAAGGTTCCAGCCAGGTTCCAGTAAACTTCCAGCCTTGTACGATAACATAAGACGAATGGTCACCAGCTCTCCAGCTTTAAAGGTAGTGCCAAAAGACCGAGCGTAGTAGCGAACGAGCATTTCATGCATCGGGCTACATACAAATTATCTTGCTGTGAGTGAAGGTGCCACTGGACGCTGCATAAATCATCTCATTACCAAGCTGCAAAGGCCTAAGTTATTTGAGTATGTAGGTATCCCAGGAAGTATGTAAATGCATACACCACCAAGGGATCTCTGAAACTACTCATTAATCCTGTTTCAAACTGACGTGCGAAATCAGACCGAGAATCTGAGTCTGTGAATTTATGACCAACAGGTCTACCCTAGCTATTTATTTGTTTGTTGTGTTGTTTGTTCCTGTAGCAATGTCGTCTAAGCGGCTTGTAGATTAAAGCTTCTATCTTCTGAAGATGGTTCTTGATAAGGACCTGGGGTTTAATTGTCTAACTTATATCTATGGCGATATTCGCGAACCCTTTCAATTGTATCGGGATCATGGAGTCGATAACTCAATCTCGAAATGTGTTTTTCGAATAACTCCATTCCGAATGCACGGCACTTCCAAAAACGCAACAGCGAAATATTTCAATGCCGAAACACTCGATGCCGAATGCACGCCACTTCGAAAAACTCAAAATCGAACGTCTTTTCTTCGTGGAGTGACTAGGTATAGGGTTTATTAATTTGTCTATTGTATACTATTCTTTCTCAAGTTGTCATTCAATTTCTTGTTTTCCTGTGTGTGAAAGGACAATACAGTCGGTGATCTTATTTTAAAGAAATATCTTGTTTTATTAGCGAAAACCCTGATCCTGCCTTAGAGAAAGCTAGCCGAGCCCCTAAAATAGTTATTTGTTATGCAAGGATGGAAAACGCGAAATCAAAAACTCCACTTTTAATCGATAAATCCTTTGTAACGCAAACAATTTGTAACAATGCAGCTCCACAACAATGCCTGTAATTTGATTGCTTTCACATTGCGAGTATTTATTCCAGTTGATTTGCCTACTACTGCTCTGTGACTCGCATTTTATCATACAGCGATTTATTCCTGTATTACCCTATACAGGGTGTTGTTTTGGTCAGTGACACCCGACTCAGAGAGGATAGTTTGAGTGACGCTTGAAACTAAATTACATTTTTTTTTTTGATGGACAAATTACCTTGTTCAAGTTGTACTACACCGTGGAATTTTAGTGGTTTTAAAGCCGAAGGTATTTAGTTGCACTCGTGATTCTGAGCCAAATACCAAAATTTTACTTCAAAACGAGCTAAAAAAAAAACACTTCCCAATACAAACGGCTATCGCCAATCGACACCATTTGTATGGAGAAGTAATTTTTTTTCCCGCGTTTTGGAATTAAATTTTGTTATTTGGCTCAGAATCACCAGTGCAACAAAATACCTTCGGCTTTAATACCACTAAAATTGCACGGAGTATAATAACTGCGACGTATGGACACCCCCGCCTTCTCAAAGCGCGTTGTGATATGGCGCCCGACTCGCCGCAAGCGTTAGTATAGTAAGGGAGGCCGCGGTATTTTTGACAGACTTTTTTTTGCATAGTCTCGTGTAAAAATAATCTCCCCTGAGTCGGGTGTCACTTTGCAAAACCACACCTTGTATACACAGTAAGAAGCCACCATAGCAATTTATAAACAGAACACTTTAATTTTTTTAAATTTTTGCTTAGCTGTCTTTTTTTGACGTCAGTCACCGTTACTTTTAAAACGTTTTTGTAATCCTGAATATAAATCGCATTACTAAGTACTTCAGTTTCTGAATACGATTCTAGATTCAAACCAACTCTTGTACGGTGTGTATTTGACTGACGTCAATCACCGTTCCTCCTAAAGGTTCTCGGTAGAATCTTGAATAATAGCATTACTACTTCAGATTCTGAATGCGATTCGAAATTCAAACTTCCCCTGCAGTCTGTCTGCTAATTTGTCGGCGCACAATGCTCGCCCGTTAGTAGGCGATAGACAATAATATAAATTGGTGTGGATCTCTATCTATGCTGTAGAGGAGGTATAGTAGATAGGAATAGGATAGGACCTTATTGTAAAGGTACAAAGTTCAAATTACGGTCTCATTATACACGGTATAGAGTGCTGCATATCTGAGGCGTTACCACTTCGAAAATAGCCCGTCTGTAATATTGTTATCTCCTCTTCTATTGCCGCTTATACCCTTCCGTTATATTCCATTTTCAGTTTGGCAAACCAAATCGTGGGAAAAACCTTCCACCTAAATAGTCATTTAAAAAGAACATTTCATTGCATTGCCCCTACGGGGCTCATGTCTTGTACCTACTTACTAAATCTCTATAACAACTTGTAATCACATGAAGACAATAAATAACTGAACTGAACTGAACTGAACATTTTCTTTCCTCGTGTCGTAAGCGTCACACGCTCCCAAAGCGCGCCAACGTAATGAGGACAACCGTTTTAGTGCTCAATAGTTGGCACCACTGCCGAACTTCTTTAAGTTAGTGCGTAAAAAGTTTACTTACATTAAAATCATACTTATTACCTCAAAACTGTAGGTACGGTCGGCCACAGTCACAGATAACCCATAGCAACTCTTACCGCGCGCGGCATAAGGGCGCCAATCGAACAAAAGGGGGTGTGTAGGATTAGGACTGAAAAACGGGGTTTTTCGGGAAAGATGATGTTTTAATATCGAGACTTGGAGGCGAACTGACAGAACCAAAATACAAAAAGACATAAGTAATAACAATAATTATGAATATAAAAATAATTCCAAGAAGGGTTAATAACAGGGGGTATCCTAGCGTGTGGCCGACTGTACTAATAAAACACATCAAGAAAGCTCCGTTATATTCGAAAAAAAAACACTAACTCATCGACCGTCAAAACACTGAAAAATAGCCCTTATTGAAATGTTTTTTTTTTTACCTTTGAAAAGGGAATATTTATTTTACAAAGCTTATTTTAGAGAATTCTGTGGGCGATTATCAAAAAATCTCAATGCTAGTAATGCAAGAGATAACCCAACGACTTTACCTTCTCTATAGAACGTAAATAATAGTGAGAGCAAATTGGAGTCCGATCATTGCGATTATTTAAGTTATTAAAGAGGCTCAGAGTAAACGAATATTGCCTTTACACCTATCTGTATCTGTTACCGCCAGTAGATGAAACTACCGATCAGGCGGGCCTCTATTTTGGCCCTATCTACCACTAAGGGTGGCTCAAGATCGAACTCAAATAGGTGATCTTAGAAAACTCAAATGCTAATGTCAAGCCTTGGTTAATATCAATGTCAATCTCAAGATGGTGTCTATTGATATGCTGACAGCTACTCAAGTTTGACATTAGCCAAGGCTTGACATTAGCATTTGACTTTTCTGAGTTCACCTAGTAGACATTTGACTTCTCAGAGATCGATCTCAAGTAGGTGATCTCAGACGAAGGGGACTATTTAATATAACAATAAATGCTGTTGTATTACATTATTACAAACGGCTTTGGATTTGCAGTTTGGCGAGATTGTACCTTATAAATAAGATTAACTAGTGGTTCGCCCCGAACTGTGAACTAGCGTGATGTTTAAGGTTTTGCTAACACCATTCACGCAGGCGCGCGCATTGCATATAAACTTTAAAAACCTATAAATCTCGGCAACCCCTCGATTTAGCTCATGTTCCAACTTAAAACATATTTAAATATTTTACCCACCTACCAAATTTCGTGACGATCCGACTATAATATTGACTCAAGTTGTCGTCAAACGAACATGTATTAGGTATATCCAAGCGCCGGAATGTTCCAGTAGACTCGGAGAACTTCTCTCGCTTCGCCCTCGCGTTCAATAAAAAAAAAAACAGTAAGTTAGGTAAGTACCCAGTGTAAATTTGCCCTAAGGCTAGGCAATTTAAACTGAACCTGATACGCGCCGCGCCTATTCCAGCCGCCATTAGCGTGGAGTCCCATGACGTCACGTGTGCCTCTTGAAACGGAACAATTCCGGTAACATAACCTAACCACATACAATAATAACTCTATTTACTCTGTAGACGGACTGTTGCCATGCGCGAATATCGTCATTTCCTTGTTAATATCCAATTAAAAGCTATAAAATTCTGATTACATACACATTCACCCCCTTTTAACACTAGACCAATCGTCATGTCTGTAAGCTTTGATTTTCTTAAAAAAAAAATAGGACTTTTTTTTGTAAGGTGCTCTTAAAACAACAATCTACTCGTAGTAGAAGCTAGACATAGACATCCGATAGTATGCCAAAAAAACATTGTTCTAGTACCATTATTTAGGGACTGCGTTTGTACGGAGAAAGGCAGTCCGCTGGCAGGCCCACGCTCGTTTCGCTAGGGAGGTCCTTTATTTATTTTATTTATTTTTATAATAAGGTGCTGTTACACACAACAGAATATAACATCCTTTGTGATCATTAATAATAAGTTGAAAAAATTCACTCGGGACAGGACTTGAACCCGCAACCTCTCGCATACCGTGCAGGCGCTCTACCAATTGAGCTACCAACTCCAAGTCAAGTAACTGTCGATGCGAATTTCTTCAACTAGTCTCCATCTAATGGACGGGAGCGTCACCTGGTGTGATTAGTTTGCACTAATCTACACCACCCAATGAGTTCATCTTTGCAGACGAAATGCTCATTGGAATTTTGATGTTTTGATGTTTTGATCCTTTGTGATCCTTTGTGATGTTATTATGGGTGTCAAAGACCCGACCATCTGTAAGCTATTTTATAAAACTGACAATGATAATTTACTATGACAATTCGATGTACTTTGCGTAGCCGATTAGGCATTAGGTTACAAAAAAGGTTAGATAGAGAACCATTTTAAAACTTAAACTTTCGTAAGCACTGCACATTTTTATATCGCTAATTTAGCATGTCGGCTATTCCGACAAAATAAAAGTAAGTGAAACCGTTAAAGCGATATAAAAATAGGTA
Organism: Zelleria hepariella; assembly: GCA_949319315.1. NCBI lineage: Eukaryota > Metazoa > Arthropoda > Insecta > Lepidoptera > Yponomeutidae > Zelleria > Zelleria hepariella. The sequence goes on along the minus strand of OX439385.1, from coordinate 10,160,039 downwards.
AAGAACACTTTATTGTACACCGAAATAAATTAATTACAAGAATTACTAACCGACTACTCAATGTATTGTAGTTTTATGAAATGGCGTACAGGTGATGTAAATAAACGTAGCTTATGAAGTATGTTACAAGATATGAGTTTTCAACAACAATGGTCACTGTTAGGTATTAGCTAAGCCACGGTAATTGTGTCGGCACCCAACAGGGAAAGTCCTATCTACTTCGCTCCAGGGGATCTCGAAATTAATTCTTTCGAGAAAAGATTGATAGTGAAGGATTTATAAGACACGCCAAAGAATTATTGTAGCTGCTTACAAAGTATTACACAGAAAATCTTATACAAAAGAAGATAATTTTGACTATTTATGGCTCTTTTTTCATCTGCATATGCTCCAGTTGAGTGTGGCTAAGAAACGTCAGGGAACGGACGGAGTGGTTCATTTCATAAGACTGACAATGACAATTTACTATGACAATTATTTACATTGCGGAGCCAATTTGACATTAGAAAGGTTACAAAAAAGGTTATGTTACTAACCGGCTACTCAATGTACTTACATCAAATTGTCATAATAAACTAAGAAGACTGTCAAACATTGCGCGCATAGAACACACCACATTAAAAATCCTGACTAGTGCACAGTAAAGATGATAATCATAAGTGTACTTTTTATATCCTACCGACATTAGCAGAATCGTTCATGAACCAGGGTTTGTGCAAAGAAAAAGCTCGATATGATGATGGCAAACGCGCGTGTCATCGGAATGTTTGCCATCCACAATCTTAATGGTCACATGTTACAACATTGTCGTAAATTTTCCATTTACACTGTTTTTTTTTAAATCTATGGTTGATATCTTCCGAAATAAATTATTTATAATAATTATTAAATATAAAAGAGTGGAGGACACAATGGGAGGCCTTTGCCCAACAGTGGGACAAAAAACAGGCTACATACAAAATAAAAAAAATACAAGAGATAATCCCATTCCTTAAAATAATAATGCAAGTTGACAGATATTCATAATCGTTGGATTTTTTTTACACTCAGAAGTTGTTATCAGTATTTTTTGTTAAGCATCTCTTCTTGAAGCTCCTTGGTACTCCTTACTCGCCTCCCTATTCGCCTCCGTCGGAATACTCACAATATTTATCTTCTCTACACAATACTGTTAAATCCTGCAAGTCCTTCCTACCTTAAAGAGAGTTTTAAATTCTTTTAACAACGAGCTAAGAGTTCCCTGTACAAGCGTGGGAACTAGGCGATGGCCCGTGAAACACTGTTTTCTATAGCTGTTTCAGCCAGAGCGAGACGGGGCGCGGGAAAAGTGAGAGGCAATGCGGCTGTATGAGTCTAAGTGTGTTCGTGTCCTTTCGCAGCAGCATGCAGTTGTAGTTGTAATGTAATAGATCTATTTTCCCACATTGTTTCGTAGTTCAGCTTCCATTTCTACATGTTATTAGCTATTTCAATTTTTTTTTTTCCTGACAAGGACAATACATTATTGATGTTCCCAAGGTAGTTAGACTCCAATAGACACTGTAATAATGTAAGTAAATAACAGCTGAAAGTAACCCCTTTTTCGGCGCGAAAAACGCATCGCTCTAAATTTTTTCAGGCTATTTTTTTATTATAAAAACTATTTGCAAACCTCCGTATTGGTCATCTACTGATATAAACCAGTTTCAGCAAAATCCAGCCTATAGTTTAGAAATTGAACCTGAACTTCGCTTGTATGGGAAAATGGTGCTCTAGCGCCCTCTTAGTCTTCGCTCATCATTCAATTTTCGTCTCTCAATCTTTCCCCACTCACAGTACCTGGTTTCTACAAATCCTATTTCACACTTTGGAATGCTTTGCCAGGACAAGTCGCTAGTTCGCTGCCGATTTTTAAGGCTCTGGTGAAAAAATACCACCTAGTGTGAAGTAGTTGCAATTACAAAAATCGTATAGTATGTATCAATTTTAATTTAGTGTAAGATAGAGAACTGAGAAATGAGAATTCAGTATAAAAGGTAATTTTATTAATTAATTCACGCAAAAAAGTAACTAAGCCTCATTAAAAATCAAAGGGCTAGTTGTTGACCGACGCGACGGCCCTACCACCACTTAGTATAATTATTGTGTTTCTAAAGAAGCCACACTTCAATCTAATTTTGAATTATACCTAGATACCCACGTACCTACTCTCTACAAATGATTAAAAACATGAGATTCGGACTCGCGGTCTGAGGGTTCCGTACCACCACGGGATTTTTTACTTTTCCAATGCCCATGTGCGGTATGCCGTATTATTATTTAGAGCTTTTTCACCTTTCCCGGTGTCTGTATGCATGCATGCATCTAACTACTTCCCAGTTTCGATTGAGCTGATATTCGCCACAAACGTTGAGTGCTCGTGACAATGCATTATTTCAATATGACAGCCGCCGCAAAATGGCGATTTTTAATGTCCACATTAATCTAAACTCTAATTTTTAAATCGAGTCCACGGAATGACAGTTGCTAGTATGCAACTGTCAGATAAAGCCTTTGTAGCAACTGTCATTCCGTGGACTCGAATAAAAAAATTGAGTTTATACTTAGATGAAAACAAAAAAGGGAAGATACGGCACATTCTTACTAGCAGCCGTGAAAAAATGGGCTCGAACGCACTCATGCACATAAACTCACACAGCTTTAACTCGGTGAATAAGCGATACGCTAAGCTAAACCAACAAGCCCGAGCGAGACAAGAACAGTGTCCAACCGGCGGCGACTGAATGAAAGTGAGTCCATGGACTCAGTTTTGCAGGACCACGCGTAATGGGTGAGTGCCGTATCTTCCCTTTTTTGTTTTCATCTAAGAGTTTATACGATATTGGCATCAAATAGAAACAAACAACTTTATGCTTTGACTTTATAATAACCATCTGTTGTATCATCTCATCTCGCACAGATGCCCCACCCCATACTTAGAATTCCAAACACTAGGTGGGTAAATTAAACCACGCACTTCTACTGAAACAGGGGCTTAACTTTTAGCATCTAAATTGATTTTGATATAAAACTTTCCTCTGCTTTGCATCGACCCTACAACATTTTCCTTGGCGCGGGAGATATTTATTCATTTTGAAGTAATCAATGAACTTTGTTTGAATACGCAAGCAGCTACATATTGCGTGTTATCTAACTAACCTAATAATTATGTTGATGCGATAATTATCTTGGAACGTAATTAGAGCCCCAAAACGCCTTTCCAGTGGCTGATTATTGGAATGTTCGATGCCGCAAATAGGCCAAATTAACCTGGGTACCCCCCCAGGTATTTTACCCCCCCTTGACGGTATTGCGATCATATTGACAAAGTTTTAAAATGAATAAAATTTCTCATTGAATTCGCATACTGCCCCCGATAGTTGAAAAGGCGCATGTAACAAGAACCTAAAACCGAGAAAAAAAATGTTTAGTGAATGAAACCTTAAATTGTTTGCTATCCGTTATTTAAACGAAATAATATATGTTTGAAAATGTCGAAAAATGGTTAAAATTATTGTCTTTCAATTGCTATATAACAATAGGTATATTTTAAATATATTATATGGAAAATCTCAAAAAATCCTTTTCATTGTAGTTTTAAAAATTTGAAGAAATGAGAAATAATCAATTGAAAGGGCGCATGTCGCCACATACGCCCTTTCAATTTCGAATGTGCTCTATATTACTTTTAACCCTAGTACCAAGTGTATAATTTTATTTATTTTCCTAGGAAGAAAAGGCGCATTTAAGTACATGCGACTTTTTGCACAATATCCAGTATTAATCTAATAGCCCTTAGCTAAGTTGAAAAGTACCTATGATCATCTTTTTTAGGTTTAATCTTGACTTGAAAGTAAAAAATAATAATAATTCAATCATTTATTAACTGCCCCCGATAGTTGAAAAATTCGGTGTTCCCAGTACATCAGGTAGTACTCCACCGGAAATTTATGCACGTCATTTAATTACTGACAACCGTCATTGTGACATAGCGGGATGTAGTAGTTACAAAACTACGCATCAAGATGCCTGCGATAGTATCATCACCAATAAAGACTGCACCACCTCCCGCAGAACCGGCACCGAAACTATGCAGCTAGATTGCGCTCCGGATGCCTGTGATAGTATCATCACCAATAAAAACTGCACCACTTCCCGCAGAACCAGCACCTAAACTATGCAGCTAGATTGCGCTCCGGATGCCTGTGATAGTATCATCACCAATAAAAACTGCACCACCTCCCGCAGAACCAGCACCGAAACTACGGAGCAAGATTGAGCTGAGCGCTGCTTAAGATAAAGACTGTAAACCGAATACACATTAAGTTTGACTGTGGTATAAAAAAAACGTAGGAATAGAGAAGCACCACTACAATTCTTCGTATTCATTAAATAAATTGGCAGAGTTCTCATTGCATGGCAAATTATACCAAAATCCTCTTCGGTTTTCGGGCATTAGAGGGACTAATTTACGGATTATATTATCAGACTTGCGCTCTTGAGTGATACCTCTGAATTGATTTTTGGTCACCGGTCTTGGGATTCCAATCTTGATATATTTCATTCTGAGAAAGTCAAGTACTATTTCGGTTCCACCAAAGTCCGTTTTGGACGTTATAGTGGTACAGAGAAGAGAATAACCTCCTTGAAAAGTAGCCTGACACATCTTGTGGCGTTACATGTGTAACACGTCTAGTTTATAGGCAGAAGAGCAATCTTCGAACTTATAAACGTTTCTGACATCCATATTCTTTACAGTTATTTAGCGACGTGTGTCAGAGACAGCTCGGTGAACATCCTCAAATTTGACTTGGCTTTTGTGCCTATAAACTTACACAAGTAACACCACGAGCCTATCTGAACAAGATGTGTCAGGCTACTTTTCAAAGCGGTCGTATCACTATAATTTACGCATACGGATTTTGATGGAACCGAAATAGTACTTGACTTTCTCAGAATGAAATATATCAAGATTGGAATCCCAAGACCGGTGACCAAAAATCAATTCAGATGTGATATAATGAGTCAATAAGTCAGAAAACAATCAGTTCAAGAGCGCAAGTCTGATATAATCAGTAAATTAGTCCCTCTAATGCTCGAAAACCGAAGAGAGTTTTGGTATGATTTGCCATGCAACTCTGCCAATTAGTGGTGCTTGTCTAATCCTACTTCATGTTTTTTATTCCACATTCAAACTAAGTGTGTGTTCGGTTTACAGGTTGTCTAAAGCCATTGAATGATATAAGAGACTGTCTTTATCTCAACCATTGCTCAGCGCAATCTTGCCGCGTAGTTTCGGTGCTGGTTCTGCCGGAGATGGTGCAGTCTTTATTGGTGTTGGTGATGATACCATCGCAGGCATTCAGAGCGCAATCTGGCTGCGTAGTTTTGTAACCACATCCCGCTATGTCACAATGACGGTTGTCAGTAATTAAATGACGAGCGTGAATTTCCGGTGGAGTACTACCTGGTGTTCTTGGAACACTTGTGGAAGACAAAACTTTGTGAACTAAGTTTAAACTTCGACCATGCTTCATTTTGTTTTGCCTGAAATTAGAAATAACATAATGGTTTAAATATTGTGTTATATGTAGGTTACCACGATGACTAGACCAATAAGTGCATCTACCTGTTTGACAGATAACTTTTGCAATGTCTACACTACACAGTATAAGGTCCGCCGCAATGTTAAATATTTTTAAGTGCATTAAAAGTGTTAATAAATAAATGTTACTATACCCTTATTCTAACAAAAACACTAGTAGGTATAAGCCCGCTCCAATATTTTGCAAGCTATCGACATTACACGTTAGGCAGATAATTTAGAAGTATAATACCATTGTTAATAATAAACGGCTTCACCTAAGCCGTTTATTATGTGTGATAAATTAATTAACTAATTCAAAAGTTAATGAGAGTTGAATAATGCAAATAGTAAATGAAATAAAATTGTATAAATCTTACCTAAGACAATGTGCAATGTCGCAAAATGGTGCCGGCGCATAACATGCCTCGCCTTATCTGCCTCTCCGACGCAAGACGCAACTGATCAGTCACCCCGTACATATTCCCCTCCCGCAAGCCCCGCTTCTTAAGGAAGCGGTAGTTAAAAAGGCGCTTTGGCACACTTGCGACTTTTCAGTTAAGTACCATCCATACTTTTATTTCCCCTATAGAGAATTCAGACGTATTTGGCAGATGCGCATCGAAAAAACATAAAATACGAAGTAGTAAGGGCGCATGTGGCAGATGTTGACTTTTCTACTAAGTAACTATACTACTTTTCAACTAGCGTTTAGGACGCAAATGGTCACTTGCGACCTATCTATTAAGCATTAGAAACGATATCGAATAAGCGCCTATTAAACTTCCGATCATAAAAAAATACTATGAAGATCAAAGGCGTATGTGTGTAAATGCGGCTATTCTTCTAAGTTTATGATGATTTCGGCTTTTCATCTTCCATTTAGTAGAAAAGTTGGATGCATAAGCGCCTATTTTGACTATGGAAAATTGCTAGGAAGCGAGATAGCGAAAAATAAAAAATACTGGCCGACGCGCCTTTTTTTTCTGATTCCAATGGTGTATATAACTCAATTTTGGAAAAAATGTTAGATGCGCCTTTTCAACTAACGGGGGCAGCATAGTAATGCTTTGATTTTACTAATGTTTTTTCCAAGCTAAGGCTGTTTTGTTAAATAACAACATAAAATTATTCTTTATTAGTGAAATATTTAATTTTGAAAATAGCGCCATATTGAAAAAAAATAGCGTCAATGGTAGAGGGGCAGTTCAGCAATTTTGTTAAAAATTTTATAGGTCCAGTCCAAGTCAAATTCCGTTTCAGGCGAAAAATATGTTGTCAATCGTTTCTACAGATAGTAATAATCTAGGAAAGGGCATTGCACACTTTATTTCTGTAAGTTCAGATCAGAAATGAGTTGGCCCTTCCACGCCTAACAAGTTTCGGGTCCGAAAATAAGTCAAACCGCCTTTTATTTTTAAATATTTGTTAAAATTTCGTTTCAAAGTATTGAAATTATTATGTAATGGGCTTCGTGCGAAACTTACGACAATATCAAAATATGTTTCATGAGTAATTATTTTAATCATAAAGGAAATTAATATAAGAGGATTTTTTTCTTTACATTACATTGTTGTTCTACATTCTTCTCCAAGTTCGGTTGAGCTTGTTGTTTCAATAAAACCACAGACGACCTTTGACAAGTCTGTCCAGTGACCAATTTTCCATATTGACTCGATAAAAGCTTTCACAGGCGACGGATGGCAAAGTTTTATGGGCAGGATACCTACCTACTGGTCTCAATTCTAACCCAAGTGATAAAGGTATGTACGCCAAGTTCTTTTGATCGAACCAAAACGAGTATGGAGAACTCGCATCATCATCATCTCTGCCCACAGTTACAGTTGGGTATAGGCCTTCCGGATCTCTAACGGAATAGAGATCTTGAAGGCCATCCAAAAGAGGAAGCTAGAGTATTTGGGCCACATAATTAGAAACAACAACAACAAGTACGGCATCCTTCATATTATCATACAAGGCAAGATAACACTGCGCGAATGGTTCGGGAAAACTAGGTACCGGCTCATTATTTCGTTTGTGCGGCTTCGAACTTGGCCTTTTTTTGGTTTTTTAAATATCTCTATTGTTTTCATTGATCTTCACAATGTTTTTACAACTTAAAAGTATCCAAATGCACCGACCTACGCACACAAACATTGTGTTTGGATGTGAACTAAATCGAATCAAATATACACTGGTCTGGCATGAAGGATATTCCATTTTGTTTAAAAACAAGTAAAAAGTATATCGTGTGCGTTTGAATAGGGTCTATTTTTGCGCTGACACAATCAAACAGGCCCGTTACAAAGGCACCGTCACAGTAAAGGAATAGCAAGATAGTCATATAGTGTGCTCTGCTCAATATGCGACAGGATCTGCTGCTCCAAAATATTTAGCTCCTCCAACTGACACTTAGGGTCATCTCAAGCTCGAGATGAAGTAGGTGAACTCAGAAAACAAAATCACCGATTTGAGACCTAATATTTATTTTACAAAGCTTATTTTAGAGACTACTGGGGCGGTTTTCAAAAAATCTCAATACTAGGAATGCAAGAGATAACCCAACGACTTTACCTCCTCTATAGAACGTAAGGTAATAGTGAGAGCAAATTGGAGTCCGATCATTGCGATTATTTGAGTTATTAAAGAGGCTTAGTTTAGTAAACGAATATTGCCTTTACACCTATCTGTATCTGTTACCGCCAGTAGATGAAACTACCGATCAGGCGGGCCTCTATTTTGGCTCTATCTACCCACTAAGGGTGGCTCAAGATCGAACTCAAATAGGTGATCTTAGAAAACTCAAATGCTAATGTCAAGCCTTGGCTAATGTCAATTTCAAGCCCAAGCTAGTGTCTATTAATATGCTGACAGCTATTCAAGCTTGACATTAGCCAAGGCTTGACATTAGCATTTTTGTTTTCTGAGATCACCTACTTGAGCTCGAGCTTGAGCTGATAACTATTAATGCCACCCGTAGTAAAATTACCATTATAGCCAATGGTGATGTTTATGGTCGAGTCGTAGGTATATTTTAACCTTGTACGAAAAAAACAAGCTATGAGGCGCGTTTCAGCCGTTTCTTTGTAGGTCAACTACTGTATATTCCCATATCGTGGCATTACAATGGCACTTTGACAGAGACGGAAACGGAAACAAAAACGTCCCGCCGCCGTCGCGAGCTGGGACCTTAGCCTGTAACGCAATGGTGCCAAAATGGGCTTCCAGTATCGGTCCTCTTATTGTTTTTGTAGTACAGCAAAGAATATTCTGATTCTAACTCTAGAGGATTAGTTCTCTGGTTGTAGGAGGAAAACGAGGAAACCCCGGTTTCGTCCTTCTGCTGGGCGGCCATCGACACGCCATTGCGTTACAGCCTAAGGCCCCTGGGCCGAGTCAAAGCAGTAAACTTTAGGCCGTTCGTACTGAAAATCCAATTCCACCCTAGACCACAGAATACAATCATAATAGTACAGGTACAGAAGATTAATTCTAAAGTGCATGCACGAAACAGTGCACTTCGAGGTCATGGTTATATTTCATGACATTTAATACCGCGTGTTATTACATTATATCATGACACCAAACATGAAAATTACATGAAAATTTAGCACACATCATGAAGCATGACAATAAATTCAGCACACGTCATGAAACATGGCACTTCATTGCAGTACAGTTCATGCATTTCATTACACCAGATGATATGAAGCATTACACAATATGGCATTTCAGCCCACTTCATTGCAGTACAGCTCAATACATAAAACAAATTATTATATGAATACACCGTGGAATTTTAGTGGTTTTAAAGCCGAAGGTAGTTGCACTCGTGATTCTGAGCCAAATTCCAAAATTTTACTTCAAACCGAGCGAAAAAAAACCACTTCCTCTTACAAACGGCTATCGCCAATCGACACCATTTGTATGGAGAAGTGAATTTTATTTTTGGCGTGTTTTGGAATGAAATTTTGTAATTTGGCTCAGAATCACCAGTGCAACAAAATACCTTCGGCTTTAAAACCACTAAAATTGCACGGAGTATAATGTTTTGTGTAGTTTCAGTCGGTTTGATTTTATGTTTTGGTTTTATTGTTGTTTAATAAAATGTTTTTTCTTTCTTTCTTTCTTTCTTTGTTAGAGTTCATTCATTTCATTACACCAGATGTTATGAAGCATGACACATTGCATTTCAGCACACTTCATTATAGTAAGTGTGCTGAAGTGCCATGTGTCATGCTTTATTCTCTCGTGTAATATTTCAATATTTCATACGTAATATTTCATGACGCCGTTATGTAATATGTCTTTTGTATTATTACGAGCATTACCTACCTACGCATGTCTACTACGAGTACATTTGGAAATTGGTGCCTTGGAAATCTAATCCTCAATACGCTATGGAATACATAGGTAGTAGGTGCTCACCAGAGTTCAAGTTATTACATATCCATTACTTACATATTTACTCTTTGCCACGACATTTTTGCTTATATTAAACTCGGCGATATTTGCCAACAATGGCGAAGTAATTCCGGGCTCGTATTTCGTGTATTGTCATTGCCACCCTGCGTGCGAGGACGCATACCGAGATATGGAAATTTTATGGCTTTCCACGATTAAACCGTTTGCATTCAATTGAACTATTATGGTTCTTTAGAGACGAAGGTAGAAACCAAAAGGAAAGATCTTATTGGTAGTAGGTACGTCAGAGACACACTTCTTGTTAGATTGATGCACGTAGGTATACCACGCAAGACATAAGGTAAATAGGCTTTCATAGAGCGGAGGTAATATAGTGGTAGAACAATAAAATGGACTGGGAAGATAAAGACCTAGGTTCGATTCCGGGTGCGGGCATGTACCTACGACTTTAATTTGTTTCAAAGTTACGTACATTTGTGAATTCGTAGTAGCAATACCACTCACTAAAGGTAATGGATAAAAACGTGACGAAGCCTGAGCATTTGAGGCATTATACCTTTAACGCGAAAATCGCTAATCCGCTTTGAGCACACGTGGTGATTAAGCTTTGCCCAGCTAGTGGGACATGTACTATTGTACAGGCTACATCTTACTAGGGTATCCTAGCGTATCGCTGATACACGTGGATAGTACCTACACCTGCTAACACCCACGGCCGAGTCAAGGCCAAGTTATGTTCACGTCACTCACTTAACGAGTAGGCGACATCTCGGACAAAATATTTTCGGACACTTTGTCCGAAATGTCGCTTTATTATTTTAATATTTTTGAGGCGACATCTCGGACACTAACAAATAAAGCTGTTTTGTACAGTCGGATAAAAAAATCCCTACGATCTTATTTATGAGCAGACTAATAAAAATGTTACAAACCCACATGCAAATAATATCTTGTGTACTCATGCAGTCTTCAACATTTGCTCTCACCGCAAGTGGGTCGCCCGTGACACACATTTTATTTTATCAATTTTATGTAAGCATATCTTAAATTTATTATATTGTTAGGTTTTATTATTATTACTCGGTTTTGTTCATAAAATATATATTTTAATCTACTGTCGATTATTAAAAGTAGTTTTTGGTTTCCGTAACGCTGGCCACATCGATTCGAATACGCAAACTAAGTGACAGCTGCGCTATAAATAGTCGGACGCATCGTCAGTTGAGTCATTCGGTTGCGGCCGTTCGCTTGGAACGGACGTGTCTATGCCGGTTTTCTAAATTGAAGTCAGTGCTACCTAGTGAATATTCTGCCCATATTGTGTTGAAATAAATATATTTGTTGTATCTGGATTACTGTATCTGAATTATTCTGGAGGAATAAATATCTACACCCAAGTCACGTAAGTTGTTTGAGTTTATTATATTTCAGAAGTGGCACACCCACTTGTCATGAGGCTTATTTTTGCTCAAGTAAAAATCTATTATTTCAAGTAAATATTTGCATGAAAATTATACGAAAATAGGTTTGTTTTAGCCATTTCCTTTCAATTAATCAAGCCATTCTATTGTTATCGAGTGGTTATTAGTGAGGTTATTTTTGTCCTATTTAATTGTATTCTGTGTTTTGGCAATTTAATAAACCTTTTATTTATCTAAACATGAAACATGAAGGAATCTCCATTTTCATCATTAACATTCGTTTTTATTTTCATTTTTATGTCAATCCATCATCCTTGGGAGAACATACTGAAGACCGGCTACGGCGCGTTGCCATTCCTGACTACCCTGGCTGGCCGAGTGAGGCTGAGGCTGGTTGAACTACAAGGCTCGCGGGCGTCAAGGTGGGCGAAGTTCGCTGCCGACGCCGTGCACGTGCGCCGTGACGCAGTGTTACTTTAGAAAAGGTGAGATGTTGCAGTTCCAATTTTATGATGATGATAGAATGCTAATGAAAGAGCAAAAATCCTTAAGATGATTCAAATAAAAGTTATAGGTTATATTGTTGCAAATGTGAGTGTATGCGCAGTATGCTAGAGGACTTTCGTGAGTAATATTGTTGACGTTGTGGCTCGGAAAAGTTGAGCGTGGCTCGTGTTAAACCGCCAAGTCTTCGGCTGCCTTGCATTTTTACTTGCTGGATATGGCCAAAATATTATGTAACCTCCTCCGTTTTATGGTTTTTAGGAGCGCTAGGCCTTTGTTTATTTTTCCGACACCGTCAGTTACTTATCTATCCATCCATGATATTTTTGCGTTTTTACCATTATCCATCCATGATAGTTTTGCGTTTTTACCATTTGTAACACCTTGTGGTGGTATCCACATTTGGAGCGTCTGACAATTTACAAAGGGTCTCTGTTATGATTTGGGGTCTGTCCAATGGGAGATGGTGCCCGGAGTGAAGGAAAATTGAGCGATCGTTAAATCCCATCTTTCCTAGATTGCTGCTGGCTGTTGAAAACATTGGCGAGTGCGCGCGCACATTTCATGTGTGTGTTGCGGCTCAATATCTCGGCGATCCTATGGCCGATTTGGCTCACGTCCGAACTTGAAAATCTGTTGGTTTTGTTCACTCAACTGCCAGGTTTCGTGACGCTCTCTGACCATTGATGCTCTGGTTGTCGTCAAGCTAACGTTCATACATGCAGGCATCTGATTGTTCGGGTGAGAGCCTCGCTCGCTCGTTCGCTGGTTCCTGTAAGACGTAGCGTCGCAAAACGTAGGTGACCTTAAGTGCAGTGATCTCTTTGTGTATTCCCTCCTCATCCTTGTTGCATGGGGACGTAATATTCCTCTTATCGACTTGCCTGCGTACCCACCTGCTCGGGTTGCCTGATATCTTAGGTTTGATTGAGATTCATAAGAATAAATCGGTCAACACTCTTTGAACTGACTGCGTACACTAGTTATGAAAAGTTAACTCAGAGCCGTTGCAGATGGTTCTTTGGTTAATTTTGATATCTCTATAGTAATGGTCATTTCCAATAGCCATTGATGATGATGATGATGTCCGGCAACTGCTGCTGATCTGATGGACTTCGCTGGTATGGCCGAGTGTGATTAATGTAGCCTTTTTTTTGCGGTGGATGTTCGTCCGCAAATGTCACATGTCAGTACTCCATTCTGGTAGTTATATTTGATAGGTATTTTCGAAAGCCATTAAACACATTTACAAAGGACTTAGACGGACGTTGTACCTACCAACAGAGTCAATGTAGAAACAGTTGGACCATTCCGGAACCCATTTTCCCATTACGGTACAGCAACAGTTTTGTGAGCGGCGTGCGGCGGCTTGTCACTGGGGACTGGATAGAAATGATGGTGGTATTGTACGACTAGTTCACAGACAAGATCGGTTTAGCCCGGTTGATCATGGTTAAGTGTACCTTCTTCTTCTTTGATCCATTTACTCCTCTGTGGAGTCTGGGGCTGAAACGAAGGCTTTCCATTCATCTCTGTTCATGGCTAGGGAGGGTAGCTCTGGACAAGTTGCTTCCTTCTCTTTCGTCTCAGAGAGAACGGATCTCTTCCACGTCTGAAACGGTCTTCCGGGTCATCATAAGCCTCCGGCGGGTTTCCATTCGAGACACGGGATGTGGTGTTCGGATCTTGGCAGGTACCTATGTCCCAACCAACGCCACTTGCGTTCCCTGATGTCTTGAGTTACGGGGTTTTGTTTCGTGATCTGCCACAGTTCGGCATTTGAGATGGTGTTGGGCCAGTGTCTTCGTAGGATGCTTCTCAGACAGTTGTTGACTAAAACTTGGACCTACCTAGTAGTTTTTATAGTTACTACAAGGATAGAAAACAAAATTAAAACACTTCTAACTAAGCCTATGATGATGATGTTTTCAAATTAGTGTAGTGTACCACCATGTAGGTAGGTTATTATTCTGATGTTGTTGTGTGAAACGATTTTGTGGATCAATTCAGATACCACTAGTGTTTGCTGTATGGTTGGTTGGTTATAGCTGTAAAGGGTATGTATGTGACTAATAAATTGTTCATGTGGTTTTCAATCCACATGAAAGGTGGTAGATAACGCTGTGTACGCTGTGTATTATATTCTACACCTCATCGTAGAGGGCTCTGTGGGCGCTGGTGTTTTCTGCGCTTCATAGAAAGTGGTAAAGAGTCCTCTGTGATTTCTGAAGTGCTGTGCGTTCTGTTGTGATTTCCACCTCTAATAAAAGATGGCTGAGAGTGATATGTGACTCTCAACTCCTCATGGTAAAGGCTTATCTGTTAACTCATCCCAGTTTCAAAAACTTTCTGTTGCTTATTTTGGGATATTAAAAGAAGAGATATTAAAATAACACCTACCCTTTGACTAGAGAAAAGGCGTCAATCTATGAAGTTCTGAGTGCTAAAATTAAAATGAGAACACCAAATAGAAGTGATAAACTAAACTATATTTAAAAGTTTGAGTTTACTAAATAATGATTACTGTTTGCGTGGCCGCGCAGTGAAGTGGTCTACGGCAGGTCTTGGTCTTGGCTGAGTGAGACTCTATGAAGCATTATGCAATCCTTGGTTTGAGTTTGAGATACTTTTATTTTTCAAGCGGAGCAACTTAGTGAATTTGAATTAAGGTCCCTGTAAAATTAACGGTCCGCTTTTATTTTCGGAAAGTGAAACCGAGTCGATGTAGGTTCGATGCAGAGTCGATGCAGAATAAATGCAGAATCTATCCAGAGTCTAGTAGAGTAAGTGTAGAGTCCATGTAGTAGAGTTAAGGTAGAGTCAGAGTGAACGTAAAATAAATGCGCAAGAAAAGAAAAGAACTTATGTGTGTTCTTTGTCGCAATCGTCATCCCGATAAGTTTATTGTCTTCAAAATGAAAATTGTAGTTCATTCAGAGTGCATGCATAATAAGGGTCAAAATTGTAGTTGCCTGGAAATAGAATTGTTGATAAATACAGGTACCTAGGTTTAAAGGTGGAGAAAAACATGTCCTGGCAGACCCATATAAATGTGGTATGTGATAAACTTAGGGCGGTACTAAGCAATTTTTCCACTTAAAAAGAAAAAAAAGTGTTGTAAATAAGGCAACCTTGTATGCCGTGTATTGGGCACTTGTAGATTCAATCATATCTTATGGTCTTAGTTGTTACAGTAGCACTTTTACATCGTATCTGAATAAGATAAAAACATTACAAATAAGAATTATGAAAACCCTAATAGATACTAAAACGAAAAAAGGTTGTAAAGGATAAGTTATTCAAAATATGTAAACTTTTACCAGTACACTCTACATTTAAGTTATCAATACTTTTAGAAAACAATAATATTGTATCATAAAAAAAAAACCTAAGAAATGTAAAATAGCAACTAGAAATGTGAGTAACAAAAAGTTGACTGTAACATCGAAAAATAATTACAATGTAAAAAGAACAAGGCAGTACCTAGTACCTACTATATTGAATGAAATGCCAGTGAAGCTAAGATCCGAAGAAAAAGTAACTTATGGACCAGTTTGTCAAAAGTATAGAAGCGTGTTCCTAATACTGTATGATTTATGTAAATTTTCTATACCTAATGTAAACCTAATTTAATCTAAAATGAAACTTATAAGAGCTACTCTGCCAACAAACTATTTTATAGTTTGGCATAAAATGTATGTTGTATACCTGTAAGCTAATATGAATAAACATTTTTATTATTATTTTTATTATCTGATTCACAGCAAGAACGGTGCGCTTGAAGTATCGCAACCGTGGGATTTTTCTTATGAATCGTGCGCTTGAAGTATCGCACATTCACAAGGAAAGTATAATGTATGTTTCTTTTTCTAACGGTGCGCTTGAAGTATCGCAACCGTAGGATTCAGCGGTGCGCTTGAAGTATCGTATCCGTCTGACAATAAGATGCGAAAAGTATCGCAACTGTAGGATTGGGCGGTGCGCTTGAAGTATCGTATCCGCCTGATCACAAAATGTGAACGGTGCGCTTGAAGTATCGCAACCGTAGGATCCAGCGGTGCGCTTGAAGTATCGTATCTGTCTGGATCATTAGATGTGAACGGTACCCAACCGTAGGTAATTACAATAGGTAATGTAAAAACTTTTTCTTTTAATGGCATACGTGCACACTTTGTTAATGAGTAATATACCTAGCATAGCAACCAATTTAATATTGTCAGTTTAGGCTAGTTAGTTTAGGCTTATTTCTAAGATTCTCCACTGTTTAAAATTATAAGTAAGCAAAAACCTACTTATTTTAAAATGTTTTCTCTTATGTTAACCTATTTTATATTACTATAAACAGCCGTTCGCTGCTATAGATGCACCTACAAGATCTGTCTAGTTTCTTAAGTTTTTGCACTAGGTAGATATCTCATGTTTTGTCTATTCTTACTGCTTACATAATGAAATCCGTGATTGGCTCCATTAATAGTTTACATAAGAAGCATTGTAAGAACTGTATTGCTGTGGATTTTTGTTATTAAATAAAATAAAAAAATACTTACGAAGGACTCAATTGGCCGTGTGTTAGGTTCGTGTTTTTCTGGCTCGTGCATGAGGACATGCACGGTGTCAGGATGGACGAGTGTTAGGTTTTATTATTATTACTCGGTTTTGTTCATAAAATATATATTTTAATCTACTGTCGATTATTAAAAGTAGTTTTTGGTTTCCGTAACGCTGGCCACATCGATTCGAATACGCAAACTAAGTGACAGCTGCGCTATAAATAGTCGGACGCATCGTCAGTTGAGTCATTCGGTTGCGGCCGTTCGCTTGGAACGGACGTGTCTATGCCGGTTTTCTAAATTGAAGTCAGTGCTACCTAGTGAATATTCTGCCCATATTGTGTTGAAATAAATATATTTGTTGTATCTGGATTACTGTATCTGAATTATTCTGGAGGAATAAATATCTACACCCAAGTCACGTAAGTTGTTTGAGTTTATTATAATATCATATATTATATATGAATGTTTTGCCTCGTGTTTCCAACGTTTGGCAATCTGCCCCCGCGTCAAGGATTTAGGAACAAAATGATGTGAGAACTGAGGTGATGATCCTCCTAGCATCTTATGTAAGCCTAGTACTTTTTCATCAAAAATGAGCCAAACGCGAGGCTTTAACTGTCAAGGAAAACGGCTCATTTAAGTCCCTTTAGCTTTCCTAAAATAGTCAGCTGTGGTAACGCTCTTTCTCTGTATATTATATTCAAATACTTTAGTATCTGACTGTACGATACAGGTTCAATATTTTAGGGAGTGTCCGAGATGTCGCCTCAAAAATATTAAAAATACAAAGCGACATTTCGGACAAAGTGTCCGAAAATATTTTGTCCGAGATGTCGCCTACTCCACTTAACACGATCTTGTGGCAGACGCATGCTTTCCGGCTACTCGGCTATATCGTCGAACCATCTAAATCCGCGTTTTCACAGTATTATCATGCTCTTTGGTCTTATAAAACTAAAACCAAAAGAGCCATCCAAGAAAATAGTTCTGATTGGTCGATTCTATCCGAGCGTTAACATTTTGACGAGCGTGTCTTTGGCTCGGATGGGATCGACCTATCAGAAGCGTCTATTTCCTTGGATGGTGCTCTTCGTCTTTTGTAATTTAACTGTGAAAACGCGGCATAAAATGTAGATGTCTGTCTGCCAACGTATCTCTTCCCCTCTCGAGCCAGTGATTACGGAACCAAATTTGAATTTAGATAATAATATAGGTAACACAGTCTTGGCTGGTTTTTACAATGATGACGTTTTCATTGCTTTGCATTGTTTTAATTTTGCTAAAAGGCAGCGCAAAGTACAAGGGTGCATAATTCGTTCCTATTACTTTTATCCGACTGCTGTGAATAGTTAATTTCATTAAGTCTATTTATACAGGCTGGCCCATTTCAGTACACCAACTTTTTTTTTGATAGGTGGTATGGTAACTTATTATTTAGAAGAAACTTACCTTCTACCAATAATTAGTGTTGGGTGCTATATATTTTTTTTAATTTTGTGAATTTGTCTATTTTTTGTCACAAAAACCACCTAGTGTAAAAACTATTTGATCAAATCGATTGAAAATTGGCATGAGAGTAGTTAAGTGATTTGGCCCAAACATGCATGTATTCGTAGGCCATTTCATTTGAACGTTTCTTAACTTTTTGTGTGATTTCAACATTTTAATTCTTATCTTCTGTATTTCATAAAATCACCGGAAAAAATGTACTAACCGATAATTTGCTCATAGGTCTAAAAAGTACCTAGACATGTGTTCATTCCTTGGAAAAAAAATCATTAAGTAGCCTTATTGACTCTGTACAAGATCGATTAAAGGCGCATTAGTTTTTCGGCTATCCGGAACTTTATTTTTGCCTTTACGGTTAAAGATTGTTTGTATTCCATAAGATTTTCTGGCGGAGTAAACATCGTTGCAATAACAATAACAGGACCGGACCAACCGAACGTTAGCTTACATTGTGAAATACCAGAAAGCTTGCAAAATAAGTGGAGAAAACTGTACCTATCATAGATAGATAGATAGATAGAATACACTTTATTGTACATCAAAAAAATCATAACACCTATCCTAGAAGGAAAACTCCCGCACAAACCATGCGGTTTAAAGGTTGTGAAGAACCTATGTTTTTGTTATTATTTTGTAAAAAATAATTAAAATAAAATACGTACAACACTTACTACGTAAAAACCGGTGTTACACTTTATTCCATAAACAAAAAAAAAACAAAACTTAATTGTGAGACATTTTGTACAAACCACAAACCCTTTCTATTACGTAGGTACCAGACAGAAGACTACTTCTTCTTAGATTCAAAGAACTTTGTTGTTACCTACTTTGAGGATAAACAATTATATAGCAAGCAGTTTTTTTTTTTTTTTTTTTTATAGAAAATAAGTATACAGTGCTTAAGAACTTTTTTATTTCATGCTTTAAACGATTATACAGTGAGTTAAGACCTAAGAGCAGGGAAAAAAATACGTTACTAAGCCTCCTTAATTGGCAGTTAGCAGAATATTATACTGGCCTTAAAAAATATATTTTGCAAGACTTTACTCGAGCGCGATGGATAGGTACTGTAAAAAATCCGGGTAATCAATTAATTAGTCACTTAACTGACGTTGAACTTTTTTTAGGCTAGCCCTGAAGAACGCCCTGAAGCAGCGTTTTCCCATACAAACGTAGTTCCGGTTTAATTTCTAAACTACAGGCTGGATTTTTCTTTAACTTGGTTTAGATCAGTAGATGACCAATACGGAGGTTCGCAAATAGTTTTTATACTAAAAAAAAAAAAGCCTGAAAGAAATTAGAGCGATGCGTTTTTCGCGCCAAAGAAGGTGTTACTTTCAGCTGTTATTTACTTACATTATTACACTGTCTATTGGAGTCAAACTACCTTGGAAACATCAATAATGTACTTGTCAGAAAAAAAAAGATTTTTGAAATAGCTAATAAAATGTAGAAATGGCAGCGGAACTACGAAACATTTTGGGAAAATAGATCTATTACGTTATAACTACAACTACATACTCGCGAAAGGACACGAACATACGTAGACTCATACAGCCGCATTGCCTCTCACTTTTCCCGCGCCCCGTCTCGCTCTGGGTTCAGCTATAGAAAACAGTGTTTCACGCGCTTGCCCATCGTCGAGTTCCCACGGTCCTGAAGGGGTCTCTTAAGGCTAGGCTAGCAGACAAGTAAGTATTTTGTATCCTCTTTGCGACGATATGCCATCACTTGCCGCTTTTATGCGACTAAAAAAATATAATTTAAAAGTTTGTTTTGATGTTTGCTACTCTTCTCCTCTGAAACGGCTGGACAGTATTGGATACAGTTTACAAAATACAAATATCTTTATTTACACAGTAAAAACGGCTCACAATTTAAAAATATTTCGGTGAGTTAGCAACTATCACCTCTTTTTGGAACTATTTGGGATAGAGAAACTAGAGAAAGCTTGTATTCGCTTTTAGTCCGCACTAACATCGATAACGGGGAAAATCTAGGTACCTTTCTATCTAAGTCTGCGCGGATGAAGTCGCGGGCATAATTTGAATTAAGCTAGTTTACACGTCTACACTAATATTATAAAGAGGAAAGTTTGTAAGTATGTATGTATGTATGTAGGTTTGTAGGGGGTTGTCTCCAAAACTACTCATCCGATTTTAAAAATTCGTTCACTAATGGGAAGCTACGTTATCGCTGAGATTGGCAATTTTTTATTGTGATAAGGGGAAAAAACTAAGTCTGCGCGGACGCAGTCGCGGGCAAAAGCTATCTGGTATAATTCCAAAAAGTTCCGTGACGCGACTTGCGAATCATGGGACGACGCAACGTGTCACTGGATCGCTTTTTTCCATATCTTCAGGGGAATTGCGACCTACTTATCCAGAAATTCTAACATTTTAATTTTAATACGAAATGAAGGAAAAAGCCACTGGAAAGTTTTTTTGGCAAAGCCAATTTACACGGTAGCAGGTCCAAAGCTGCAAACTCCGTACTGCAGTTTTATGGCAGATGGAAAGAATGCATCGAAAAAACGTTCCCGTAATTAATATTAGTAACGCGAATAATTGAACAAGCGAGCGAAGCGAGCGACTGTTCGGGGCGATCCACTAGAATAATTAATTTCTGAGTACATTATTTTAATTCAATTGAACGAATTAATAATAATAAAATTATCGTCATCAGATTATTATTATAATTTAACCTTTTTTCGCCACTGACCTAGTTACCGAGGTATGAAACGGCTTTCGTAGGTCAGACGCTACGAAATTTTTAATAAAGCAATTAATATGCAATCTAATTCCGAATAAGTAAATCTAAAACGGAATCGGTCTTCGATCTTCGGTTCACAGAATAAATTGGAAAGGTCCATAGATAGAAAGACCACAGTGAATAGATACCGTCTTTACCATAAGGGCACACGGGGCCTGTGCCCAGGGCCCCCATCCTCAGGGGGCCTCGAAGAACCGACAATTTCTCTCACATTTATTCTCAAAACATTTTTGTCGGGCACAGTGACAGTGAGTAGTGATAAAATAATTAAATGAAATTAAATGAAATAGTTTTATTGGTTAAAAAAAGGTAACAGGTGAATGTTCTGGCTCCCAAACTAGGGTTAATCCCTGTGCTATTGGTAGCCAGGCTACTTCTTATGTAAAATAAGCCAACGACATTGAAATTTGACGGGAAACGTGGAATGGTAATGTAGGAAATATTTAGTAGATATCCCTTTTCGCCACAAGAATTTAGGGCCCTTTTTCCAAAAGGGCCCCAAATTCTTGTGTGCCCAAGGGCCCCAGCATAGTTTAAGACGGCCTTTACCACAGTGCTTCTGTCTGAGAGAAAGTGTTTTAATTATCTAGGTAGATAGTTCAATTAACAGTCGATGTAGATGGCGCTGCTAAATGGTAATCTGTCATCTACATAAAGTATAATATTATGTACCTACATAGATTAGCGAAGTTAAAGAGGTTTGAATATACTAATATTTTTGATATTTATATAATTTAACATATAATAATAATATCGATCTCATTAAGGATCTCATCAGAGGGCTGTTGGGGCTGCCCCGCCGCTGAAGTGCATTGGGTATGTTCTCCGCTTCAAGTACAGATGGCTTCCATGCAGTTGTGCGCATGTGGATAGCATCCCTGATGTCTAGAGTGGCGAGCAGCTCTAACTCTTCTGAGGACGGTCGCTGAACGATTGGATAGCCCAATGTACTAAACATTGGGCATCCCCCCATATCTACCTATTAAAAATTAAAAATTTTGCTATAACACTTATAAGACTTGTATTTTACTAACTCTATGGACTTAATTTAATTGTGTACATAATTATTAGGTCTGAAATAAACATTTTCAATTTAAATTAAGCTAGTTACTGTTTTTTCCTGAAGAAATTTAATTTCGCGTAAATAAAAAAATATGCAGACAGATAATAATTTAAAATAATTAAATTCATAATTATGTTACATTTCAACAAATTGGGGAAAAAAATTTAAAACGACACACTTGAAATATTTTGAAAACGACACACACCATAAGCGCGACCTCTACCTCTACTTCTATTAGGTCATGAAAATCCTTTTACATTTTCCTATTTTGCATGTTCCTTGGGGCTCTGATAAAATTAGCTTCGTGACGCCAGCCGTGGCTTAAAACAGAAATAGCTAATAGTATTATCTCAGATCGAATTTTCCCGCAAAATATTAGAGTATTAAAATGTAATGGGTACGTGGTTTCAGATGGTCCCAATGACAAGTTGAAAGTTCCCAATGAAAGTTCAGAAATAATATTTTGGAAATAAAACTATTTTTATATCGCAGACAAAGGCACGGTTTCTGAATTGACAATTTTACTAAGCAAATACTTAACTAGTGGTTCGCCCCGAACTGTGAACTCGCGACCCCATATAAACTTAACAACCCCATATCTCGTTAACGCCTCGACCGATTTAGCTCATGTTCGAACTTAAAAATTATTTTAATTTCATTGACTCGCCTACCAAATTTCATAACGATCCGACCAAATTTACTCAAGTTATCGTCGAACGAACATTCATACATACAAACATAGAAACATACAAACATACAAACATATAAACGTACAAACATACATACCTACATACATACATACATACATACAAACGCCGGATTGTTCCAGTAGACTCGGAGAACTTCGCCCGCTCGTTCAATGATTTTTGCAAAAAAAAGCAAATATTCCAGTTTTTTTGGAATAAATTATCCATTGAGGAAAAATTACATACCTTTAGGAACTGAAATTGATGCAGACTAATGTGGAATAGATGCCTAGTGAACTTAATAGGTATAGGTTGTTTCATTCAATTCCAAAAACAATTTTTTTTGACACTGGCATGAAAGTATTGCGAAATATTCGCATCTTCGCAACCGTCACAAAGAAAACATAATGACATTTTTTTTTTTTTTTTTTCGCCGTGATTTGACAGGTAATTTCATGCTCTGTGATTCGTCTATACACGATCACGCTCCATAGTTTACGCAATATCCGGCAGAAACCAAATGCGCGAAAACTTTCCCGCCAAACGTACACATGTGTACGTTTTCCGAGCTTGCCGTGTAATTAGTCGAACGTACACTCGTTTACTGTATGCATGTATGCTTAAGCCCTATTTACGCTTCCATGAATTTCCCGTTCACGCTTCAAGTGAATCTTACCTAATCTTTTGAGTTCCTTTGTTGAGTTCTGGTATGTCGTGTTCTTGTGTGTAAATATTATTTGCGAAATCCTTTTACACTGGGCCTTTTGTTACAGAAAATTACCGAATTCGAATATGGTACACACGACAGCACATCAGAGTGTACATTTTCGTTGTAAAGTCGCCCGTAACGTAACCGAATAGAGTGCTTGCGTGTAAAGGTCGATGTGTTGTCGTGTGTACCTATATTAAAATAAAGGGTGTTAAAAGACCGCCGACAGACCCGAAGGGCACGAATTCTAGACACCAAAACAAACTAATTTTATCAACTTTTTTTTACAGAATTGACCTCCTGTTGACCAGTAGTTTAAACTGAGGCCTTTGCATCTACGTAATGAGATGATTTATACAGCGTCCAGTGGCACCTTCACTCACACTAGATGGGTGAAGAGACCACTCGCCGCTGCAGTGCCTGGGACATTGTTTTAGATGGAGTAGGCTTGCCCAGCACCTACACCATCCTGACAGCTTAGCCGGCCTAGCTCACAGGAAAGACAAGTCAATACTTGTGGAGCCAACTGATCCGCGGGTTTCCTCACGATGTTTTTCCTTCATCATTAGCGAGTGGTATTGCTACAAATTCACAAAATTAAGTGTACGTAACTTTGAAATGAAACATAGTCATAGATACATGCCCGCACTGGGAATCGAACCATCCCGACCCGCTTCAGAGTCCACTGTTCTACCCACTAGACCACCACCGCACACCCTGTAAAATAGTTAGGATGTTTTGTAACACTGAATTCGAATTTGAGTGCTGAATTTGAGGAAAGGTATACAGGGTGGTCCGAACATAGACGTCAAGCGAGAAAATCTAGATAACGGACACCGAGAGGGCTACCCGAATCACCCCCATGTATGCTCAGCCATTTTTTGTCATTTAGAAATTATGAGGCTTTAAAGGTTTTTTGAAAAAAAAAAAACCTAGCATTGGTTTTTATTTCGTAACTTTTTTTCTTTAGATTTTTCAGATACTTTTTTTATTCATAGGGTCTTAGATAACTTTTCTATCACCAAAAAAAAAAAGATCAGCTAAGAACTTTTAAGAGATACCGCAATTTTAATCCAAAGTCCAAAAATGTTGTTTACTAGAAAACATCACTGAAATAGTGAGTATGGGGAAAAAATGTTTTTTGTCCGAATCAACCAAAATAAATAAACATTTTATTGAAATATTATTTCTTCCAACTCCAGTTTTTCAACTTTGATCGCAAATTACTTGAATAAAAGTCCCATAAAGTGACAGGTTTTTCGTACTACTCTGAAGAATGAAGCTTTGGAGAAGTTTTTAAAATGAATAAAAAGTCCTCTACTTATTTTTTTTCCCACACTAACTATTTCAGTGATGTTTTCTCGAATACAACATTTCTGGACAAAATTGCGGTAACTTTTAGAAGTCTGATCATAATTTTTTTGGTTATAGATAAGTTATCTGAGACCCTAAAGAATAAATAATGTCTTTGACAAGTTAAAAGAAAAAATAGTTACAAAATAAAATCTATTGCTAAGTTTTTTTTTTATTAAACCTCAAAAGCCTCATAACTTCTAAACGACAAAAATGGCTGAACATACATGGTGGTGATTTGGGTAGCCCTTGGTATCAGCTATCTAGATTTTCTCGCTTGACGTCTATGTTTTGGCCACCCTGAGTAAGTAGTGGTCAGAGCTTTCAGAGCGTAAATAATATATTCCGAATAATAAATTCTCCTTTTATTATTCTACTCAATACAGTGCAAAGAGCAAATTAAATACGGCGCAAACAAAACTATTTTTGGGGAGTCAATACAAAACTTTTACAAAAGCAAACGAGACTAAATGGTCGAGCTTTAGTAAATATAAAAAAAATAAAAAATAATGGGGTCCGCTACTGAAGCTCGAAAGACGGAAGCTCGAATAACGGAAGCTCGAATGAACTGAAGCTCGAATAACGGAAGCTCGAAGGAACTGAAGCTCGAATAACGGAAGTTCGAATGAACTGAAACTCGAATAACGAAAGCTCGAATGAACTGAAGCTCGAATAACGAAAGCTCGAATGAACAACAAAGGTTGGGAGAAAGTTATAGGGGGTCATATCATGGGTCATCACGAGGGGTCATGGGGGGACACGTTGGGGGTCACATAGGGGCCATGTCACGGGGTCATCACAGGGGGTCATGTCAGGGGATCATCATAGGGGTCATATTATATGGTTATAGGGGTGTCATATGGGGGTAATTTCACTATGGGGGGTCATTTCAGGGCTCCATGATGGAGTGTCATGTATGTCAGGGGGACAGGGGAATATTATGTATGTCAGGGAGACAGGGGAATATAACACAAACTAACTTGGGTCGCGAGTTCACAGTTCGGGGAGGACAACTAGTTTTCATTGAGGGTTCGCATGTCAAAGGGCCCTACTTTTCCGTCCTCATGAAACCACAGCCTATTAGAATAAGACTTTCAAAGGTACACGCTTTAATTTCGCTTTCAGTCAGCATTCAGCAACGACAAATGAAAAGCCTCTTTAGCAAATTGGCTCTATGTCGGGATGAATCGACTAATTTTTGTAATGGATCACTTACTCTGTGAGTGAATCAATCAACGGTCCAGTGAGCGGGTCACTATCATCAATAAGCTGTTGTCTGGCTATTTGTCTTCTATTATACAGGGTGTTAAAATACCGCCAACAGACCCGAAAGGACACAAAAACAAAGTACTTTTTCGATAAATTATTGCTGGGAAATAATTTTGTTTTTTTAGGTTATAAATTTCGAAAATATTATATGCGTGGTGGAATTGTAACGCAGGGAAGGCATATTGCGCAAGCGTTGACATAAACTTATGCTACTTACGCTCGAGGTGCTGTTGTTTAGAATACATTTCGGGTTGCAATTTTAGCGTCGGCGTCGTTTTTTGTAAGAAATATTAAAATTGTTTTAAATGTTTGCTTCCACAGTCGATATGCTGACAGCTACTCAGTTTGACATTAGCAAAGGCTTGAAATTAGCATTTGACTTTTCTGAGTTCACCCACTTGAGATCGAGCTCATGCAGGTGATCTCAAACGACTATTAATACCACCCTTATTTTTGTAGCGGCCCGTCCTTGGCCCGTAATATTCCCGAGTGTAAAAAACGTTGTAATCCGGTAGCGTTTTGTTTTTTAAGCCAGTAGACAATTCAATTTTTATACCAATACAATTAAAAATACTTAATGCCAATTTTTTCCGAAAGGTTTAATAAAAAAAACTATTAGCATACTCATACGAATATTAGAGGTCAGTGGTCCGACTCAAAAGTAAACAAACCCCAAGTAAAGAAAATGAGGGCAAATTAGACGAACCTTTTATCTTCACGACCAAAAAGAAACAAATATAAAAAGAGCCAACGAATATGAGCTTAATGAAACTCGCCTGACCGCAGATAATTCGATACCTTTTCATAAAAGAAAATGTCTGTGAGTTCCCAAAATTGGCCATTTGTTCTCTAGGTACCTTCCGCAAATGCGTTTTTAATCTAAAACGCATTCGATTCTAAAGGCTCCCCCACACAGGTGCGATTTTATTGGTCGATGCGTTATTGCGTTATCTGTTTTCAGTATATTTTGTATTAGGATGGCCATGGGGTTACACAATGCTGCGGTAATAACGCCGCAACGTTCCTACTACAAAATTTACTGATAAGAGATATCGCAATAACGCAATATGCGGTAGTACCGACCGATAAAACTCGTAAAAATGCGTCCGAGGATCGACTTGACAATGCATAGGACTTTGCTACGGACTTATCAAATGCAAAACACCATACTAAATGAAGAGTACCTACATTGTCGAGAGCGATATATAACCCACTATAGACGTCAAAAATGCTGATAAACCGCCATTTTGTTGGATAAATCCGCCTCGATAAAAGTCATGCTACGGGGACTGATACTCGTAGCTTTTCTTTGACATTGTTTTTATTCGACCATTCATAATTTTCATGCCACAGATCTCCAACTACACAGTTACATTCGGTTTAAAGACTTTCAATATTAATTGAACGGGCGAGCGAAGCGAGCGAACCGGACCGGAGTATAACTGTCAAATTCTAGAATTCTAGAATTTGAAAGTTATGTCTGTCAAACGATTCTCCGGTTTTGTAGATTTAAGTATAACTGTGATATCCTCTTAATTACATTCAGGAGTAGGCTTGCCCAGCACCTATACCATCCTGACAGCATATCATCCTGGCAGCATCTAAAACAATGTCCCAGGCACTGCAGCGCCGAGTGGTCCCTCTAGTGTGAGTGAACGTTTCGACCCGAAAGTGAAATGGACCCCTCATGTCAACATGCTGCGCTGTAAGGGAATAAAATCACTAGGTGCCCTAGGTAATATTATGAACAGGCGATCTAAACTTAGTCCACACACAAAACTTAGAATATACACGACACTCGTTAGACCCTGCATTACGTATGCCGCGCCAGTCTGGAGTAGCACATCCAACACCAACTATGAGAGGCTCCAGGTTCTCTCCAAATCTCTTTTAAAACTCAATTTTACACAAACCTCAAAAACTTACACAACAATATCAATTTACCTACACACAAAAATTTTGTCCACAAGCAGTCAAAAAATGTTTATCTTGATAAGAATCCCAATCATAGTAACATACTTATTTCGAGTATCGGAAAATCCCGCCACAATACGTTACCTTATGTCGATACTTATCGATCATACAGATTGCCCCATCACTATTTCATCGATGCCGGCTAGTCGCCGCCAGTGTTACCAGATTGGGTATTTTTCTCGCAATTCTGGGTAAAAATTTGGCTCGTGGAGAAATTTTGGAGAAAAGAAATCTTTGGAGAAATGTTTGGAGAAAAAGAAAACACAGTGGACAGTTTTGGATAATTATTTTTTTTGTTTTGGAACGCATCCGTACATTGCTCATGCATTTTTACGAACGCGTCCATTACTTTTCCAACGCTCAGCTGGGCTGCTGCGTTCAGAACTTTGGGAGTTTTAGTTATTTGAATAAACTTTCAGTTTGTTTTATGTCAATACCATAGACAAAAAGTTTAGTTAAACTACAGTGAATGCCATTTGTTTGTAGTTTTACTGGTAGAACCACTAACAAAAACATTGTCTTTGATACTACCAGGCGAAATATGCCGTAGAATAAGGGAAAAAACAAGTCTGGGCCTTTGGGTAAAACCATGGAAAATAGTATCGTTTTGGAGAAAAATTTATTTAAATTTGGGGAGAAACGGAAAAACGCATCTGGCAACCCTGGTCGCCGCCGATCGATACCAGCCGCATTCCATTGCCCGATTTCTTTGCGGGACTACCCGCATTATAACATTATTATAATGCATTATTGATATTTTCCCAATCTTACTGTTAATAATATCTGCTTGTAACTATGGGTAGGTATTAAGTAGTTAAACGCAAATTTAAATATCTGCTTAGATATTATATTTTTTTGCCATCCTTTAGTTCGACACTAAAGGAACAGTTAAATTGTTTCAAATACTTGTGTATAAATTAATTATCCTGTCTTCGTCCTCGAGATTTATCTTGACCATGTAGTAGCCCTGCTACGCACACACCCATCGCACAAGTCTTTACAGTTGTAGAAGTAAAGAGAAAAAAAAAAGGTTATCTCTTTCCCTCCATACAACCTACCTGGCCCAGCTAACCCGCTCAGACCTCATTCTTGTCCATGCGCGCACGGCGACAGCACAAGTTTGACTTTTTCCCTTCGAGGTGTTTTTTGTTTTGTGAAAATGCCGAAACGTCGACACGAAGAGTCGAAGGAAGAAAGATGGTCAAGAAAGATGAAAAAATACGAGTTGAAATTACAAGACGAACAACGGAAGAATAGTCGACGGTCTTGCTCTAGTGATGATGAGGATGTGCACAATCAAGGTTATTATTACCCTGTTTTTGCAAACAGTTCACCCGTTGTATTCTTCGGGCGAATTATTATTTTTTAAATCATTTTTAATCCCGTTGTATTCTTCGGGATATTTTTTTTTGCTACGAATTCGTAAGCAAGTAAAACGTAATTGTATTACGTAAACAGCTAAGCTGACGATAATTCGCGCCAAGCTAACTGTTTTTTCCTGTAATATAACAGGCGCGTAATTTTACTGCTACGCCGCCAAATACCCTCATCCGAGTGGTATTTTTTTTTCTGGCTTTGCTTTTACAGCATTTACATTTATTTCCAGAACATCCTATGAATTCCACTAACTTGGCATCCAACGATGAACCCGTGTGTGGAGAAGCAGTAGCGGTAGATGAGAGTATTCTCTTGGTGCCAGAAATACCTAACGACCTTCCGGAGGTTACCGAAATTACCGATGACTTTGACCCGGAATTACTAAAAGCCCTAGGCGAGATTGAGGCTGATGCTGTTGAATATGGTGAAGATCTTCAAGCAGACATCGCTAAACGTTTTTAGCAGATATTAGAAAACGGTTTAAAAAAGGAAGCAAAGGAAGAGCTCAACAAGAAATACTTGTTTCCGAAAAATGTTCCTCTTTCAAAGGCCCCTACTCTGAACCCGGAGATTGGCGCCATGTTGGCGGAGAGCTGCAAGCTCAGGGATAAACGCTTACAGAACAAGCAAGATCAACTTGGCAAGGCACTTTCTGTTTTAGGAAAGGCAATGACGGCCCTTTTGAAGAAAAGTCCCGATATTTCAGAAGTTGTTCGGACATTGAACGATGCAGGAAAGCTTATTTCAGACTCACACTTCGCCGAGACCGACACTCGTCAATCCATTATCATTCCCTTGGTTGATAAATCGTTGACTGAATCATTCAAAAGCCGCAAAAGAGATGGTTTTCTTTTTGGAGACAAATTAGGTGACCTGGTAAAAAATTCAAGAGGAATTAAGAAAACCAGCCAAATGATCCAAGCCACTGCCTCCACGAGCTCCAATTTAAACTGGAGCCGCCCACCGTCTCAAGTGCGCCTGCAGCGCGGCGGTGCTCAATCATACCAACGTCACGGTGGGCAACAGCGACCGACAAACTACCCTCGGCGAGCGCCCGCGCCGCGGCCAGCGAGACGCTACGGCCCCCCGCCGCCACCGCCGCCGCCGCCGCCACAGCGGCGCCAGCCGGCCCAAGCGCAGGCACAGCGAGCGCCCCCTCCCGCCCGGCCGCCACAAACTTAATTTTGCATTCCGAGGTAAATGTTGCACATGCTGGTCGACTACAGAGTTTTTTAGAGGCGTGGCAGTTAGTTACCGATGATGATTTTATTTTACAAACAATATCAGGTTATTCAATTCCATTTACTACTATTCCGGTACAGTTACCAAGTGAATATCCCAGACGTACATACTCAGAGCACGAATCGAAAGCAATTACTAAGGAGTTACAACACTTATTAGAAATAAAAGCTATAACAAAATGTAAACCCGTACATGACCAGTTTCTTTCTGATGTCTTCTTAGTTCCAAAAGCCGATGGCGGCATGCGTTTCATATTAAATCTTAATAAATTAAATAAATTCATAAATACTCAACATTTTAAAATGGAAGACATCAGAACGGCGTCCAAACTTATGACCAAAGACTGTTACATGTGTAATATTGATCTCAAAGAAGCCTACTTGTTACTTCCTATTCACAGTACTCATAGAAGATACTTGCGCTTTTGTTTCTCCAATGAACTTTATGAGTTCATCGCCTTGCCTTTCGGCTTAAGTTCTGCACCCTACATATTTACAAAAATTTTGCAACCAGTTATTACGCATTTAAGATCACGCGGATTCAAGTCAGTACGTTACTTAGATGACCTACTTTTAATTGGAGATACAAAAAATGATTGTTCAGAAAATTTAAACCAAACTATTGACTGTCTAGAACACCTGGGATTTATTATCAATTACAAAAAGAGCACTTTAGCACCAGACACGTCATGCGTATTTTTGGGTTTTATTTTAAATTAAAAAACATTGACTTTACACCTACCGGATAGAAAAAGAATAAGAATTATGGGGCAATTAGATATGTTATTGTCAACACGAAAAATTCGCATCCGTGATTTTGCCCGCGTTTTAGGATCGCTCACCGCGGCATGTCCCGCTGTTCCGTATGGGTGGTTGTATACCAAATCTCTGGAACGAGCTAGGTATTTAGCACTTTTAGATAGTAACGATAATTACGACGCCTTTATGATGATTCCAGATAGCCTGCGTGATGATCTGCTATGGTGGAAAAACAATATTACATTAGCGAGTAATCAAATCAGACAGTACAAATATGAGCTTGAGATTTATACCGATTCATCTACCACAGGCTGGGGAGCTGCTTGTAATGGTGAAAAAACTGGAGGCCCTTGGACCGATGTTGAACGCAATAATCACATAAACTATCTGGAGTTATTGGCTGTGTATTTTGGATTGAAATCATTCGCTGATAAAAAAAGTCACTGCGAAATCCTCTTACGTGTCGACAATACAACCGCCATTTCATATGTCAATAGAATGGGCGGAGTTCAATTCCCCCATTTAAACTATGTTGCAAACATGATTTGGAAATGGTGCGAGCAAAGGCATATTTTTATTTTTGCGTCATACATCAAATCTGCATTGAATGTTGAAGCTGATGGTGAGTCTAGAAAAGTTAATGTCGACACGGAATGGGAATTGCAGCCACAATCGTTCTCAAGGATTGTACGGTGTTTAGGTAATCCAGATATTGATCTGTTTGCATCCCGAGTAAATGCAAAATGTCCGAAGTATATTTCTTGGAAAAGAGATCCCTATGCGTACAATATAGATGCTTTCACGATTGATTGGTCACCTTATTTTTTTTATGCGTTTCCGCCTTTCGCTTTAATTTTAAAAACACTTAATAAAATAATCAGCGATCAAGCTACTGGAATAGTAGTAGTACCTCAGTGGCCATCACAGCCGTGGTACCCTCTGTTTATGTCACTTTCAGTGGGTGAAATGGTGATATTTCCTCCCAGTAAATATCTCCTCTCGTCTACTTTCAGGTCAATACACCCGCTGCATCGGCAACTTTCCCTGGCAGCGAGTGTGTTATCCGGGAAGGCTTTACTAGACAGGGCGTACCGGAATCAGCCGTAGACGTGATGCTCTCTTCATTATCACCAAGTACGAAAACCCAGTACTCTTCGGGCCTTAGGCAATGGTGGGATTATTGTCAAAATAACAAATGTGACTTTTATAACGTTAACATAAGTTCTTTGTTAGCTTTTCTTATGGAGTGTTTTCAATCGGGTTCCTCGTATGGAACCCTGAACAATAATAGATCTGCAATATCTTTAATTTCCTCAAAAAGTATCGGCCAAGACGGAAGAGTCAAAAGATTTTTTAAAGGAATTTTCAAGTTAGAACCGGTTTTCCCACGTTATAGCGTAACTTGGAACCCTAATATTGTTCTTGATCACTTAGCCAATTTGTCAAATGATTCTATTAGCCTAGAAGTATTAACAAAAAAACTGGTCATGCTATTAGCTCTAGCGTCTGGGCAAAGGACGCAAACATTATCGCTTATAAAAATATCTAATATTAAGTATTATAACGATCGAATAGTTATCACAATATCAGATTTGATTAAAACTTCAGGCATCGGCCGAGCACAGCCTGTTTTAAATTTACCGTATTTCCTTGAGAAGCCAAGTATTTGCCCAGCCGCAACACTTCAAGTGTATTTTGCAACTACAGCGTCGTTAAGGCTAGGTGAAGACCGTCTGCTTTTAACCTTTAAGAAACCTCATAGGGCTGCTTCTTCTCAGACGATTGGGCGTTGGATGAAGCAGACCCTTAAGGATAGTGGTATAGATACCACTATATTTGGTGCTCATAGCACCCGTCATGCTTCAACTTCAAATGCTTCTCGCTCCGGTATAAATGTTGATGTGATTAGGAAGGCTGCTGGTTGGTCTGATCAGTCAGCAGTCTTTGCCAACTTCTATAATAGACCAATAGTTGACACTAATACTAACCTTATGAGATTAAGACAATAATTCTAATTTATTCTTAATCACTGGAATTATTACAAATTTATAATTTTATTTTATTTTTTCAATAAAGTTGATTTGTATTTTTTGTTAACTGAATACTTACAGTTTTTTTTTTATTTGATTCTCTACTTATCTTTATTATTATTTTTGACTTAATTTGCAACATTGATGATAATTATCTCTCTGATAATATCTGAACATCTACATGGTCAAGATAAATCTCGAGGACGAAGACAGGATAATTAGATAATCAAACGAACTTACCTGTAATGAAGTTCGATCTTAATTATCCTGTCTTCGTCGGAGAGATTTAGGGTCCCTCCCAGCCCTAAGTATTTTTTTCCCCAGTAAAATGTTGCTGCATTAGTTTATTAGGTATAATCTCTGAAAAGAATGAGGTCTGAGCGGGTTAGCTGGGCCAGGTAGGTTGTATGGAGGGAAAGAGATAACCTTTTTTTTTTCTCTTTACTCCTACAACTGTAAAGACTTGTGCGATGGGTGTGTGCGTAGCAGGGCTACTACATGGTCAAGATAAATCTCTCCGACGAAGACAGGATAATTAAGATCGAACTTCATTACAGGTAAGTTCGTTTGATTATCTAATACTTTCTAGACTACCTGTATGTAAAGCCTATAATATTATTGTTTTAATTTTGCTGCTGTAAGTATTAAAAGGTGTTCCAGCCTCACAATATGTTCCCTAACCTACTGTGCTATGTTTACGACTATGTCGTAAGCAGATGATTGTAAATAACTTTATATCAATAAATGAACATTTAAAACAAACAACAAACAAGTGTGAGTGAAGGTGCCACTGGACGCTGTATAAATTATCTCATTACGTAGAGATGCAAAGGCCTTACATTCAGGAATTTCACGCTCCATCTGCCCCGCTCACTGTCTCCACTAAACGGGTGCGCGCTAACGCTAACGCTTATATCTGTAACGCAATGTCGTGTCGATGGTGTCCCAGTAGAAGGACAAAACCGGGGTTTCCTCGTTTTTCTCCTACAACCAGCGAACTAATCCTCTAGAATTGGAATCAGAATATTCTTTGCTGTACTACAAAAACAAGGACAGACAGCATTAATAAATCGTAATTGAAGCCGTCAACCGTAGTGATTCTGTTCAAGACGATACTTTCAATCATCTTGGCCAACCTTTCTCGAATTTGTGTTTGGTTTCTTGTCTCGTCTCGATCGTTTGATTCGAAGTTCAATCCGTGTTTTGAGATTAAATTAATCATCGAACAAGCGACATCGAGCAAGAATCTCGAAATAGTGCAAGTTTTACATTAAAATAAAACTTGTATTATTAAGCAGAGACGATGCATAGCATCTAAGTGAGAGAGCGTCACTTCCGGTTTAGCTATTCTCCAATCAGAGTCCGTTTCCGGTTGATATTATTGGTAACAAATTTGACTTACTTCCTGTTGCCGCCATATTTGTCACCTGGGGTTGAGTCCGTTCAACGTGGCTTCATAGGTCTCTCACCAGGAGGCCTTAATGGGATGCTATGCATCGTCTCTGCTTAATAATACAAGTTTTATTTTAATGTAAAACTTGCACTATTATTCGGCATGTGACGATGCATAGCATCTAAGTGAGAGACGTGTTTATTAGCTCCTGGTGACTGGATGACGACGCTATGTGATGTAAGCTGTAATAGTCTGCAAGAGAACTAGGCACAGAATAATTAAGATATGTATTTACTTGTAAAAAACAGTGTTTATAAGCTCTGAATTACTGGAAATTGAAGTATGCTGATAGAAAAAAGGCAATCAAATTGGCTGAAAGTTAATCGTTAGGACCTTTCTAGGCACTTCTACCTTTTAATTTTCTACATTAGCACTTTATATAAACCCATGAATAATATAGATGATTTAATCTATAGATAGCTAGGTGCATTATCAAGCATTACGATGCTATAACAGCGGAGAGGGAACCCTGATATGGGCATCCTTCAACACGTTTTTCACCCAATATCTGACCAAAGAGATTATGCGAAGAGATCTCGCTTCACCTGTTATGGAAATAAAAAGGGTCGTACTCCGTTGTTAGTCTCTGCTCACTGAATTGTAGAACTTAAGCAGTCCAGAAAATAATTTCAGACTTGTTTTGAATTTTATATAATGTTCCATCCTGATTGCCTGGTGGGTGCGAACGTGGCAGTGTCAGTTTTAGTAAAATAAAAGCTTATTTACGCGAAGCCACAAGGTTCACTTTGTTAGTAGCGTTTGAACCCAGCCAGGCAACCAGATTAGCGGGGCCTTTCGCAGCTTCTTTCGAGCTATCAGTTTTGGCTTCGTTTTTAAGTTGCTTTACCAAAACATCTGAACTAAGATTTTCTCTAACTGAAACTTAAAATCAGTTATGTATGGACTAAAATAGCTGAAAGAGCAACTTTAACTATTA
This sequence comes from Zelleria hepariella, assembly GCA_949319315.1. Taxonomy (NCBI): domain Eukaryota; kingdom Metazoa; phylum Arthropoda; class Insecta; order Lepidoptera; family Yponomeutidae; genus Zelleria; species Zelleria hepariella. The sequence continues at coordinate 10,124,402 of OX439385.1, read as the reverse complement.
AAATCTCAATTTACGAAATATTTTGTTAAAACACTGCCCCTGTGGTGTTTATAATCTTTATCACTCCACAACCAGTCCAACTTTACCATGTCGGTCGGTAACTTTTAAGTGTGGATTCACACCAACTGCTTGCTACCATGGTTTTTTCGGCTGTCGACCAGTCAAAACTTCATACCTTGTGTTTGAGGAGGTGGAAGAACCTTGGTTTGGCCTCTCGGTATGTAAATCCGGTAACCGATAGGCTCTCGGCTGTATAGGAGTTATCAGGGGGAATGTGCCTTTCACGGTGTTCGCGTGGAAAGAGCCAAGCCAGATTATGGCCCCCGCTTTGCTGAATGCGTTGTGAAGAGAGCTGATGGGTCGCATTGATTGCTGATACATACGTTAGTACAACCTCTGTGTCCTCTGTACCTTAGTAGGTGTTTCCGGCCTGCGAATTTCTGAAAGAACTTTACTCACGGTTGAAACTTGAGCCTTGTTCCTTGACAGACTGTCCTCCATGAGATTAAAGCAACCTGGGAGATGCTCGGCCGCTAGGTCTATTTTTCTCTGATTCAGTAGGCGAGACAGGTTGTTTAGTCGGTTTTGGTATGCATTCAGACTGTTCTCCCCTCGTTTCGAATTTAATCAAATAAAATAAAAAGGATACAAAATATGGATGCAAATCTGAAATAAATTGAATTGAATTGAATTGGCCACACATGGCGGTTCTCAGATTGCAGAGTAACGTGTTTTCTCTTCCACTGATCCTTAAATTGACGCATGGCCCAGATTATCGCGAATATATCCTTGCATTGTCAATTTGGCTGCGGTTTAACTCGTCTGCTGGCAAGTGGTCTTCTAGTTGGGATACCCAGTCCGCGGCATATGTGGCAGATATGTTCTATGACGTCTAGAGTATGGAGCTTCTCATGCGAGTCCCTTAGTTGTTGAAAGCCACCAATTGATGTCGAGTATTATCTACCTGGAGACGATCTCTCGGGATCTGACTTGGCTAGCATAGTTGAGCATGCGTAGTAAGGTCTGGCATTCTTTTAATGCTGGTGACGTGCCTTTAACCTAGAATCATACCTTCTTTTGAGGAAGAGACTAGAGGTTCATAGCTGTATTCGAATCAATGTCCAGATAATGTAGCCCTTCAGTAGGCTTTGCCGCATAATTCTCTTGGTGTCTGGTCCATCTCGTTATTTAGCAGTCTTTCCAGAGGTGCTGTTTCGATTGATTAGCTAAGAAACCGGCGATGGCACCTTGGATCGTGAAGGTAAGTTGATGAAAAAGGACTTACTTCCAGTTTGTCTAATCCGGTAGATATTTCCAGCACATTCTGTTCCAGCTGAGCGTTGATTAGTATAGTCGTACCTGGTGACTCGCGGCTGTTGAAGCGCCGCTGACAACGCAGTGTTGACGGGACAAGCACTGGCTGGGTAGGAGGTTTCCGCAGTGTTGATAGGACAGACACTGGCTTTGGATGTGACTGGATTGCGCAGTGTTGACAGGACAAGCACTGGCTTGGAGCTGAGTGGATTGCTGTGATGGTAGGACAGGCACTGACTTTGTGTGCGACTGGATTGCGCAGTACTGACCGGACGTGCGCTGGCTTCGAGGTGAATGGATTGCATTGTTGCCTGGACAGGCACTGGCTTTAGATGTGGCTGTATTGCGCAGTGTTGACAGGTTAGGCAATGGCTTGGAGATCAATGCGTTGCAGTGTTGACGGGGGACAGGCACTGTCATTGGATGTGATTGGATTGCGCAATGTTGACAGGATATGCACTACCTTGGAGGTGAATGCATTGCAGTGTTGCCGAGAGACAGGCACTGTCTTTGGATGTGACTGGATTGCGCAGTGATGACAGAATATGCACTAGCTTGGAGGTCAATGCATTGCAGTGTTGCCGGGGGACAGGCACTGTCTTTGGATGTGACTGGATTGCGCAGCGTTGACATAATATGCACTAGCTTGGAGGTGAATGCATTGCAGTGTTGCCGGGGGACAGGCACTGTCTTTAGATGTGACTGGATTGCGCAGTGTTGACAGAATATGCACTAGCTTGGAGGTCAATGCATTGCAGTGTTGCCGGGGGACAGGCACTGTCTTTGGATGTGACTGGATTGCGCAGTGTTGACAGGACAAGCACTGGCTGGAGGTAAATGGCAGACGCATCCCTGACATCACTGCCAGGTTGGCCTACGGAGCCTGATAACGTTCTGCCACTGCCTCCGATACGCTCAGAGGCAGCCTCCAATTCCATGGACCACGGTAGAGGTGGTAGGTCATCATCATCATCGTCATCATCATCATCATCATCATCATCATCACATTATAATCATCATCATCAATTCCTGTTCTCCCTAATCAGGGACGTAGCGCTGTTAAAACAGTTTTCCATTCTGGCCGATGTATAGTTAGGTAAGTAGTTATTTAGATTTTCTATTGTCATTTAACTGTCCTCTCTGAAAGGTTTCATATTGTAGGATTTGAAGCACATGCAATCTGAGCTGTTTTCTTGGACTTCGTCGTTGGACATTGAACCATGGTGAGGTATGTCCGCTTCCCGATAACACTCACCCTTAACTACTTTGGTCGTTGGACTTCACGGCGCTGTTGTCGAACAAGTGCTCCGCGCTTGGAATCTTCTTGCGCAAACCTTGGTGCAAGTTCGATAAGTTTGCTAGAATAAGTTCCCGCAGAGATACTCGGCGCGCTTACCACGAATAATCTGTGTTACACACTAGGTAACCTTAAAGTAGGTGTTTGGATTTGTTACCAAAAGAGATATTTTGTCATAAAATAACTGAAGGGGTTCGTTCCGTCCCAGGCGCATCCTACAATTTCTTGCTAAAGCTGTTAGAGAAGATCTTGTAGCGTACATAACATATTGGAGGTCACAGCATAGGGTCTTCCAGCGAGCGCCATGCTAACCTTGCGCTTTGTAAGTTGCCAAAGTTCGTTGGTCACGTTGTGCTCCACAAAACCAGGGCTAGTACCTATTGTTAAATGCATGAACATGACGTAACTTATCCAGTTGGGATTATTGAACTTCTGTAGCTCTTCCGATCGTTTGACGTGAAAAAGGTCGAAACGGAGGGTGTTAGGGTCCTTAAGAGTTATGTTAACTGGACCTAAATCACGTGAGAATATTTTCGGCAAAAGCAGCCGGGCGAGTAGAAAATAGGAAGCAGATGAAATATCTTGTTGTGGGGTAGACGGACAAGATTTAATAGTGGTCTGCCCACTATGGTGCAACGAACAAGATTTGTCGCAATATTCATCCGGTTCAAGAATTTTTTGAAAAATTTTCTGTCCAAGGAAATGTTTGGTTCACTTTACCTTAATTTCCGTGGTATTCTCGCTGCTATCGGAACTTGTAGCGCGTTTTCTCGCGCTCGTTCGGCGCCTCGGCGACGCCATGTCCGATTTTCCGCCGTTATTACTCACACACGTGGCACGATCACTGCTTTCTTGATCACTAGCCACACACAGTGACTTATACTTTGTCATCACTGAATTTAATTTTTACACTTTTAGATAAAAAGGTATTTAAAACTTTAATTTCAAAGAATTTAAAATAATAAATTGAAAAACTAGCAGAATTTCTGCTTAGATGTTGCTAGTTCGAAAGTAAAAGACGCTATGAAGCCACGTTGAACGGACTCAACCCCAGGTGACAAATATGGCGGCAACAGGAAGTAAGTCAAATTTGTTACCAATAATATCAACCGGAAACGGACTCTGATTGGAGAATAGCTAAACCGGAAGTGACGCTCTCTCACTTAGATGCTATGCATCGTCACATGCCGAATAATAAGTATTTTTCAACTCTGATTTTTTATTCCATAGAATTCTGACAGCTATAATTTTTGACATTTCAGAGATTATATAAACCTTTTTTGCCGGCCGTTTTTTATTGATATGTATGACATGAACAATCGAGAAACTCGAAATCAAGATGTCATAAAAACAAGATCGAGACAAGGTTTTCGCTCGCCTGTCAACATCGAGACCAAGAAAAAGTCTTGATAGGTCAATCTATCAAGCACCAGCACTGCACAGATCGATGCTCAAATTGTCTGAAGAAAGTCGCGATATCGAAATTTTCTTGTCTTGTCTCGCTTGCCGAATCACAAGTCAACCGGGAACCCATTTTGGCACCATTGCTTTACAGACTCAGGCCCCTGCATAACTAAACGCAGCGGGTGTAAACACGGAGATAACGAGTGTGCTGGCCTGCAGCCAACTGCTTCGGCGATTTGTTTTAAATGTGTAAATATTCACGCTGGGGACATAGTTGGAGCGAAGCCTTAGTTCACAGCATAAATCATCATTTTTTAAAACCGGAATCCTCCTCCTCCTTCAATCGGTATCCTCATCACTGAGGGTCGTGGTAATTCAATCGGAGCAATCCGTGTCGTACGATGCGTCGCCAGTTGTTCCTATCTGCGGCTAAGTGTATGACATCGTTTTATGTAGTGTTAAGTGTGGAGCGGATTTGGAACAATCTTTATTTACAAAATAGTACAAGTGTTTAGTTTACATGATTTACCAAGTGCCATATGGACTGTATCTATCAAATAATACTGCATTCAGTGGCCCATTTCATAAAACTGACAATAAAACTATGACAAATCGATGTACATTGTGGAGCCGATTGGGCATTAGAAAGGTTACAAAAAGTTTAGGTTACTAGCCGACTATTCAATGTACATGGAAATGTCATAAAAAACTATGAATTGTAGTTTGTAGTTTGTTTGTGTAATGAATTGTATGAAATGGCCCACAAGGTGTGAAAAGACCGCCAAAATAACTGCAAGACATGCTTATCAAGAAAACGATTCCATTGAATATAGTGTTTCGAGCTTAGGTATATAGGCAATCCGCTTATTGATACCAGTTTTCATCGTTATCCGGTAGCACCTCTGTATGTGAATGTTAAATTGATATTACATTTTTCATTCTAGTGCCGCACTGAAATTCATTGAAAGAAAACTTTAATACACAACAAAATTTTCATTAAAAAAATATACAAAGTGTTACAAAAGATCCAAAAGATAACTCTTCTTACAGGGTAATAGCACCCGGTGATAGGGATTATAACCTAAATATTTTTTTGCTGTATGACGTTCCGTTGATTTTTAAATTAATAAAATGTAAATGCTATGGCGGGCGGAAGAAAAGTATTTTTAAAAATTAATTTCATCTCCCACGCTCGGAAAGTTTGCTGTTACTACAGGGTGCATTCTAAGTCAATAGCGGACTTAGTGTGGAGTGAAAAAAATATCAGCTGTTCCATACAAAAGGTCGCCTCAGTACTGCGCCAAATTTATGAAACAGCTGATATTTTTTTCGCTCTATTTTTGTCGCCACCTAGTACAAGTTGTTTGTATTGATCAGTAGACATCCTACTTAAAGTTTCGCTATCGACTTAGAGTGCACCCTGTAGTAACTTACGATCGTGTAAAGGCCGGATTTAAACTATCTGCATTTTTGAGCGCTTCGAAAGAACGCGACGCCGGGACAGTCTTTAGCGCGCTCTATGGTGTTGAAAAAGAAAAAAACACTGGCCGTTTCAGTAGATGCCAAATCCCGACAGAAAAAAGAGCCCCATTCATAGTTCGTTTACACGCGTATTTCAGCGAAAGAGATTGTTCGTGCCCATTCTCTATACAAAACTGTGAATGTAAATGGGGCATAAGCATCTTTTAAAAAGGTAAAGTCACGGAATAGAATATTCAGAAACGCGGTTTCTTCTTATAGTCTTTTCAATATTTTGTACACATATTTATTTTATAATACCAGTAAATATAAAAAAATGCTTCGCTTCTGTTTTATCAAATAGATAATTATGTTTTGGTTTGTTAAATAGGTAAATTTTTTCAAACGATATTATTAATTTCATTTTTTATTTCCTAGATAATTTTAATTTATATGGTTAAAGTTCAGAATGCAACCGGAAAAAAAACATTCTTTTATTTGCATTATTTTTGTGTCTGGATAAATAAACTTCAGGAAATTATTAATAAAACGAATGGTTTTAATACCAACGAAGCTCAAAACCGTCTCGTGCTTCTAAATACCTCGCTACGCTGAGGTTTATTTTTTTGAACCACTCGCTACGCTCGTGACTCAATTTTAGAAACCTTCGCTAGCTCGGTATTCAATACAAGCACTCGCCGCAAACAATAATTTTGCATTCTTGCATAACATAGTTATTTGTTATGCAAGAACTTAGTTATTTGTTATGCAAGAATGCAAAATTATTGTTTGCGGCGAGTGCTTGTATTGAATACCGAGCTAGCGAAGGTTTCTAAAATTGAGCCACGAGCGTAGCGAGTGGTTCAAAAAAAGAAACCTGAGCGTAGCGAGGTATTCAGAAGCACGAGACGCAAATAATATTGCATTCGTACGAAACACAAAACTTTTCATCTCACAGAAGCGAGGAATAAGTTCCTTTTAAAAGCATAATTTACTGTAGTTACGGCTGCCGCACTAAAGTTTTCAGCTTCGTTGGTATTAAAACCATTCGTTTTATTAATAATTTCCTCTAGTTTATTTATCCAGACACAAAAATAATGAAAATTAAAAGGATGTTTTTTTTCCGGGTGCATTCTGAACTTTTACCATATAAATTTAAAATTTCTGGAGGTAAAAAGGAAAATTCAATTATATCGTTTGAAAAATGCATTTAACAAACCAACCCATAATTATCTAATTGATAAAACAGAAGCGGAGCATTTTTTTAATGTACTGTAATTAAAAATAAATATAGTGTACAAAATATTAAAAAGACTGTAAGAAGAAACCGCGTTTCTGAATGTTCTATTCCGTGACTTTAGATGTCTATGCCTCATTTGCATTCACAGTTTTGTGTAGAAAATGGGCACTGTCGTGAAGAGTCGCGTCTAAACGAGGCTCTTCTTTCTGAAGCTTTTATGAAATTATATGGCATCTAGTGAAACGGCCAGTGTTTTTTTCTTTTTCTACATCATGGGGCGTGCAGAACAAGGGCGTTTAAATTTCGAAGCGCACAAAAATTCAGATTGGTTAAATTCGGGTTTTACACGGTTGTAAGTTGCTAGTAACAGCAAACTTTCCGAGCATGAGATGAAAAAGGAACTTATTTGACTCACCTGTTTTGCCTGTTAGTAGTTGTCTATAGAGTTTTTCCCGCTTGGCCAACAAAATCATTTCCTCGCTTCTGTGAGATGAAAAGTTTTGTGTTTCGCACGAATGCAATATTATTTGCGTCTCGTGCTTCTGAATACCTCGCTACGCTCAGGTTTTTTTTTTAACCACTCGCTACGCTCGTGGCTCAATTTTAGAAACCTTCGCTAGCTCGGTTTTCAATACAAGCACTCGCCGCAAACAATAATTTTGCATTCTTCCATAACAAATAACTACAGGGTGCACTCTAAGTCGATAGCGAAACTTTAAGTAGGCAGTCTACTGATCACTACAAACAACTTGTACTAGGTGGCGAAAAAAATTTAGCGAAAAAAATATCAGCTGTTTCATACATTTGGCGCAGTACTGAGTCGACCTTTTGTATGGAACAGCTGCTATTTTTTTCACTCTATTTTTTTCGCCACCTAGGACAAGTTGTTTGTAGTGATCAGTAGACAGCCTACTTAAAGTTCCGCTATCGACTTAGAGTGCACCCTGTATTTCATTGACTTTCACGACGAACAACTCAGAGCTATGCAAATGCAACTACACACACAAACATATTTTTAAATTTGATATTTTATTCACTAATACCAAAAATAAAAAAGTTAATTTTTTTTTTTTTCCATTTTGAGGTTTCAAAATAATAATTGATTTTTTTCACTTTTTTTTTACAGAACCGAAATCCTGTTTATCAGTAGGTTACACCCTGTAAAAAGAGTTAGGATGTTTGTAACACGTTGTATGTAAATACGCACCACGTGAAACACAATAAATTAAACTGAATTACTGAAATTCATCACACAAAAACAACTGTAAGAGCAATTTCCGACATCTTGGCCATTACTCAGTAAACCATTACAATGATATCCTGAGCCCAAGTACGCAAATAACAGCTTCTAAAGCAAGTTACCTGCAGTCAATAGTTAGTCCTCTAAGGCCCGGTTTCTGAGTTGAGAATTTTACTAAGCACATACTTTACGTATCGCTCTATCACGCTCTTTTGTGAGAAATCTGCAGAGACAGGACCCATTTGCTTAGCAAAATTCTCAACTTAGAAACCGGGCCTAAGGGTGGTATTCTAGAACGATACTTAAACTCAGTTCAAACAAGAACGCTACTTAAACTCTGTTTAAACTCAGTTCAAACTAGAACGTGACTTGAACTCTGTTTAAACTCAGTTTAAGTAGAGTTTAGTAGTGTCAACTGTCGATAAAACAGTACATGTTTTGATTTGAATATCCCTCCCTTCATATCTAAACATGCACTGTTTTATCGACAGTTTGAACTCTGTTTAAACTCAGTTTAAGTATCGTTCTAGAATACCTACCACCCTTACTGCCTATTTCTGAATTGAGAAATTCGCTAAGAAAATGGGTAAGTATCGTCCAATCAAAAGAGCGTGACAGAACGATAGTTAAGTATTTACTTAGCAAAATTCTCAATTCAGAAACCGGGCTTTAGTCCATCCACGCTTAAGGTACATCGGTCTTAAAGGGATTTTCCGTAACCGAAGGAATGGCTTTTGTAAGCTTCTGTAGGTAGGAAGGATCTTAGATTCATACCTTGTAAGCTCTCCGGCAGCTATAAATAGACGAGCCTTACAAGTCGTCAAGCCACTGGCAAAGCATTCAAGAACTTTGCTCACGTGTAAGCTGCTTGCGCATTTGATTTAAGGCTGGAAGATAGTAGTGTGGCGGGAAATTCAAAATTTTCACAGTGTTTTACATTTTGTAGCTAAACTGAGCTATTTTTGTTCAGCGATTTTTCGTTCGCCAGAATAAAACCGTATTCTTTTCATTATTGTTAACAACAAAACAACAATAATTCAGCCGATTATGTGTTCTGGTCTACGACAAGTTTTTTGGGCACTACCACTGCTTCGTAGACCAGAACACATAATCGGCTGAATTATTGTTGTTCTGTTGTTTACAATAATGAAAAGAATACGGTTTTATTCTCGCGAACGGAAAATCGCTGAACAAAAATAGTTCAGTTTAGCTACAAAATGTAAAAGTCTGTGAAAATTTTGAATTTCCTGCCACCTTGCTATCGTCTACCCTTAAATTATTATAGCTTAGTTGTACGGCTTCCAAATGCATCGCAATGGCCCGTTTTCGAAGCACAAATTCAAAGCACTTCATCGATGGCACTTACAGCCGTGCACAAAAACCGGGACACGACTGTCAAATTTCGCTTAGCACAGATTAATATTGACAGTCGCTTTCCGGTTCTTCTGTCTATGGCCCTGTAGGCGCCATCTATGAACTGATTTCAATTTGTGCTTTGAAAAAGACTCGTTAGGTAAGGTACAAACGTCACAATTTCCTTTTACACGTGTTGAACGGGTGAACCTAATGATGTCCGAATATCGCGAATCATTAAAAGTTACTATTATTAGATATGTTTATGCAGTTAAGGTCCACTTTCCCCGGTAGCACATTGTATGAAAGGGAAACAAGTATTTTCGGTTCGAATATTTATTGCCAACTGACTGTCGATACAACATGCCGCCCACCAAAAGGGCCATAGACCTTTTAACTTGAATAACAAAATTTAACCATAATCTGAATTTATCCTGAAATAATTTGAATTTATCCCTGAAATAACATGAATTTGTCTCGGAAATAACATGAATTTATCTCTGAAATAACATTAAATTATCTTGAAATAACATTAAATTATCTCGAAATAACCTGAATTTATCTTGAAATAACCTGAATTTATCAGAATTCCTCGGCAACTCGTCTACATTATTATGCCATTACATAACTAATGAGATGTTGACTAATTAATTATTACATTGTAATTGAAATATAAAACATTATTTGAAACTATTCAAATGACATAATTTCAACAAAATTAGTTTGAAAAAATAACATTGCAGGTTTTTAGTGTAAGTACGTAAACTGAAATCTTACAGGTAGGTATCTAACTCTTCATAGAAATTCGTAAGTTTAATATACGTGTATAGTTTGAACTTTCCAATTTAGGTACATGAACATTTTACCTAATTAATAACTGTTTCAAACTGTTAAAATAACACATTACAGATTCATTATTACACACACCCATTTAGGTATACACATACGTTCTATACATTTAAATTGTTTATACACTTTACAGTTTTACACTAGGTACATACACTTTAACACTTTAGCTTTCATCACCGTTTGTTTCAATAGGTAAAGTAACACAATTTACTGACATATCTTATCGTTACACTTTCACCACTTTTTACACTGTACACTCTAGGTAGCCCATCAACGCTTCGCGACAAGGTGCTTCGCGGGGATGTTTCGCGACAATGCGGCCGATGTTCCACTTTCCCGGAGGTAAGTTATCAGTTTGATCAATACTATACTTCCGGTGTCAAACTCCTTTTCTTGTTTCAGCCACTTAGTTCTTGGCTGTAGGCGTGAGTGATACTCCTGTTGCGATCTCCGCTAGAAGTTTCTTAACAGCCTCTGAGTGTATTGCCGGCATGACAGGTAAGTACCTTTGGTTTTTGGTAAGTGTACATTTACTCTTTAATATAACTGGATGTTTTCTTTCTTCTTTCAGCTCTGCATGGAGTAGTCTGCCGCCCACCCTGAGGATTTCATTCTGTATGCATTTAGTGTCTTGATGGAGCTATCTCTTGTGACTGGGTTTCCTAATTTCAGTGTCTCTATATTTTCTTCTCGCAAACTTTTGTGATGTGCTAGTTTGATGCAGCTATTCAATGCATGCTCAATTGCTCATACTCTGTTGTTGTTATAGTTTCTTCTGTGTTGTTCTTCTGTCTTCTGTGTGTTTCTTTGATCTTATAAATCTTCTGCAGTATATAATTGCTCTCAAAAGTTCCTTTAGGGTATCGAATGTTTCAAACTGTGCATATAGATTTGCTTCTTTGTGACTGTATATCTTTAGGTTTGCATGTATTTCTAACTCTGTAGCTTCAACATTTGGTTTGTTGTATATGATCTCATGATCCCTTAGCCATTTCGGGCCATTCCACCAAATGTCGCAGTTCTTCAATTCTTGTACTGAAATCCCTCGTTAGGCTACGTCTGCTGGGTTGTCTATGATGCCGTTGCTCGCATTTTTTTCGGTATTCTTAGCGCTTCTTGCATCTTCTTTAAAAGTGTCGACAAAAGTACAGCGCCACAGAGTTCAAGGCGTGGTATGGTGACTGCTTTGACAGGCACCACACGAGTTCTCGCGACTAGACTTGTCTTTATCTTTCCATCTTCCGTTTCTACTCTTAAATACGCCACAGCAGCATATGCCTTGTTTGAAGCATCAGAGTAACCTTGCAGTGTCACCTTGTTTATATTTTCTCGTATCATATACCACCATCTGTTTATTTTGATTTCTTCTTCTGGAACTTCTTCTAAATAATTAAGTTATTTGTATTCTTTTATGACTTTGGTGTAGTCGATTCTAAGTGCATCACTCTTCTCAAAGCGTCTCTCTAGGCTTAATAATCTTCTCATGCAATATTCTTCGTATTTCCTTCGATGCATTTTGTTTCCTTCGATTTGAATGGTAATTGGACTGTATATCTTCCTTCCTCTTTTCTTGAATGTTGGTGCGGCGCGACTGGGAATTAGGTGGACTGTATTCTGCGGGCGGATCAGGCGGACACCGGTGGTACTCGTCGGCTGCACAAAGGTTAAGAAATTACCCAGGTTTCTCACCTGCGTATGCCGAGGGACGATCCGTATGCGAGGGCGGCGACTGGCAATGAGGGCGGCGAATGGCAACGACGGCGGTGACACTGGACTTCTTGGTATAAATTATTTTAGTTATTTATTTTCATCTCACATAGTCTGACACAGTTTTTGACGTGATTGTTATTATTGCGACAGTTCTGATTTTTACTTTTTCACTTTGACACTTTTAATTTAGACATTTGTCTTTGCCACGATTTTGAGGCCAGCCCCGAAATGAGGTGGATTGACCCGCGGCATCCACAAGAAAGAAACCAAGGCATCCTTCCGCTCCAAGACAGCCACGAGCCCGTTCCGATGCCAACCATGATTCCGCCAGCACCAGAACCACACAATCCCTAAACGGGCGTAAACATGGCCCCAGCCTTGAAAGGATACGGTCCTTTCAACATTTTGAATTTTGACTAATTGAACCTTGTTATTACCATCCGGATCACATACGAGTCAACAGATCGAAATAAACAAAAGTTATTCGCATGTAAACCGAAAACTAAACTAAGTTATAACAATATCCTATCCTATCCTCCTCAGAAAAACAAAGAAACAGGAAAAACTAAAAACACTCAAAATACCTTAGCTTCAGGTTAGAATTAAAAATAAAATCTCTTGCCAAGTTACTTCTCGTAAAACAAAACTTATTCGAATAAACGACCTAGAACCTTCATAGTCTGTGTATTCTTTAATCAACTTAATTCGCACAAAGCGTAAATTAATCAAAATATAAAATAGCCTTTTCCCTACTACAGCAAAAAGTAATAAAGATAAATAAGTGACATAAATAAACAAGTAAAGCCAAAAGGCGATAGATTGTAAAACGCAAAAAATGCATAGAAATCAATGGTTCTATTTAACCAAATTATCCCACACGGGTTGTGTAATTCCATGGAGGACGTTTCCGTACGGTGTTTCTTTGTCGACCTATACATGGCTCCATAAAGTTTTTCTCCGATAGTCCTCTATAGTAACTACCAAACCTTTGTAAACAGGATGCTCTAGTCCTGAACGGACCGGTAACTTCATGTGAAGCTACGATAGATCGCTCAGAATCGTACCAGTTGCCAGCAACATTACTTGTTTGCACATTTGTGTAAGATCTAATTCCAGCAGCATCTGCAGTAGCTGCGGTAGCGGATTCTTGAGGCTGGTTTGATGGCTCTACTTCGAAAGCAGTAATCGTATGAAGCGATATACTATCCGAAGCCTTGGCCAATGGTTCCACGTCTCCTTCTGTTCCAACCTTCTTAACAGCCATTGCAGTGACTGTACTATGATACGTTTGAGTGATATCCTTGCTAAAGTGCAGTAGTGTATGGTGTCCAGCCTTGCACTTACGGCATGTCATTGTTGAGCGACAGTAGAATGTTGTATGCCGACTACTTAAGCAGTTGACGCACAGGCGGTTATCCTTAACGAATTTAAACCTATCTAAGGGTGACAATTTCTGGAATCCGCTACATCCAAACATATGTGCATGCGCACTTGATTCGCATAGATTGCATTGTTTTATGCTTTGCGTTCGCGTTCTCCAGGTTCGCTGAGCTTTCCCTAATCCATGTGGCTGTGGTTTCGGATGTCCATTCACACTTTGACCATCCGGTGTGGACGAATCATAATGGCAACCGTCGGCGAAAGTAGGTCTATCATGGGTCGTGCGCTCTAAGATCTTGACTTCTTGATGGACAAACTTGAGAAAGTCATCACAGGTTGGCATTTCTGTTTCGTCTCTAATCGATGACTCAAAGCTTCGTGCAGTATTTGAATCTAGAAGTTGTAGTCCAAGATGCACAAAGATAAAATCGCTTAGATCTTCGATCTTGAGTTGTTTTAAAGCAGCTATGGTAGCAGCATATTTTCCTATAAACTCATCCAGATTCTTTGCAGAAGCGTCATTAATGCTCTTGAAGGAAAGCAGTTGGTTCAAATATGTCATAGCTAGAGTTCTTTTATCCTTATACTTTTCTATTAATGCATTCCAGATAGGATGATAGTTTTTCTCTTCAGGCACCACACCTGCGTAGACATTTTTTGCCTTACCAGTGAGGTGACTGAGCAAGTAATGAATTCGCTCAGAGTCACACAGCTCTGTATTCTCGAGTATTACTCTCTTGAAAGTCTCGTAAAAGAAAGGAAAATTTTCAATTTCGCCATCAAAGTTTGGCAGCTCAATACTCGGGATCTTTACATTCAGCCCAGGTTGGAGCGAGGCACCTGAAGTTGCTGATGATTGCTGTCCATTTAGGCTGGAGTTAGCTTGTAAACGATGTGCACCATCCTTGATTACATAGTACAACTCGTCATATGCATTCACAGCCTCGTAATTAACGACATGCTCAGGATCCATCTCTAAGCTCAATAAGTTTATGTCATCGATAATCTTTATGAACTCTGTACGTAGGTTGTCGGCATGCTGGGCTTGCGACAAAAACATTCGTTGGGACCTTTCATCTACAAGCTTATATGTCGAGCTGGATAAATTGGAAATTCGGCAGAAATAAAGTTCTCGTTTTGCTTCAAGAAGCTTAAGTTTTCTTTCAGCCAAAGCCATATTTGATAATGGAAAGTCTCTCTCAACTCTTGAATGATGAAGGTTCCTTCCTAAGATAATAAAATTACTCAAAAAATAATAATATCTCAACTAGCGTAGTTATAGCAATGTAGTCAAAATTGTTAACTTTTGACAATGCGTCAAACCAACTTTATCAGCGTTTGGTGCGAATTGAAGTAATCTCAAAGACGAAATAAATCAAAATTAGAGAAGCGATAGGTACGTTTATATTGCCTTATCAAGATAAAAGGCGCGAGTAACAAGTACATTTTCTGAAGTACCATAAAGTACAAGTTTATAAGGAGAGCTGCGGTAGTAAATAGCGTGACAATCAAAGAAATCAATGGAATAATGATGCTAAAATAAACAGAATAGCCCCTATACAGCCTCTATAAGAGGTGACGCGAAGAAAATATAGCTATTTCACCTAAGGCTAAGGTATGAATAGCTATCAAACTGTTTTGTAGCTACAGAGTGGCGCTGCGTTGCGTGGTGAGAGTTATTAACTCGAGGGCTATGCGGATATTATGTATTGTGTTGCGAACAAAATTTTATCCCTAGGGATGCGTGACTATGTGGAGGCGGTATACCAAGGTTCAACTAGGTCGATATTTCAAGAAATATCCAAAATCCGGCTCGAAGGACCAAAATATGGTGCGGCGCGACTGGGAATTAGGTGGACTGTATTCTGCGGGCGGATCAGGCGGACACCGGTGGTACTCGTCGGCTGCACAAAGGTTAAGAAATTACCCAGGTTTCTCAACTGCGTATGCCGAGGGACGATCCGTATGCGAGGGCGGCGACTGGCAATGAGGGCGGCGAATGGCAACGACGGCGGTGACACTGGACTTCTTGGTATAAATTATTTTAGTTATTTATTTTCATCTCACATGGTCTGACACAGTTTTTGACGTGATTGTTATTATTGCGACAGTTCTGATTTTTACTTTTTCACTTTGACACTTTTAATTTAGACATTTGTCTTTGCCACGATTTTGAGGCCAGCCCCGAAATGAGGTGGATTGACCCGCGGCATCCACAAGAAAGAAACCAAGGCATCCTTCCGCTCCAAGACAGCCACGAGCCCGTTCCGATGCCAACCATGATTCCGCCAGCACCAGAACCACACAATCCCTAAACGGGCGTAAACAAATGTGTTGTTTCGTATAACTCTTCGCACAATCTTTCATCTGGTGTACGCTTGTGGTTGCTTGATTCTTCTATTACCCACATCGTCTTTAACATGTTATCCAGATCCAGATTGTGATGCATTACTACTATATTATCATCTGGAGATTTGTCTTCATCAACCTTCTCGAATAAGATCCACCCCAGGCTGGTATTTTGAGCACATGGAGTTCCTGGGGGGCCTTTGATTATATCACTCTTCCATATCTGTGAGCATACTTCTACACCCAGCAACATGTCAATGCGCCCTGGTTGATTGTAACTGGGATCTGCCAGGGCGAGCTTTTCTAGGTGCGGCCAGGTGCATGCAGTGATCGCCTTTGAGGGTAAGGTTGTAGTCAATCTCGTAGACATGACATAAGCTTCGACATGGAGGTTGAATTTGGTATCGTATCTTGAGTGTACCTCCAAGTGTGCTACGTGATTGATTGTGGTGGCTGTCGCACCAACTCCAGAGACTGTACCATTAATTGGCCTTTTCTCTACTCGCAACATTTGTGCTGCTCTCTCGCTCAAGAATGTGGCTTGTGATCCTTGATCTACTAGTGCACGTAGTGTGATAAGATTCCCGGTTACGTCCTTGACGGTCACCAGTGCAGTAGCAAGTAAGGCTGTTGACATTCTTGAGGTGAAGTGAGATGATATTGCGATGTCTACGTTGTCTTCATTTTGCTTTATTTCTTCCAGGTTACTGTGATGTGCTTGAATGTTTGTATCCGACTGGTTTTCTTGACTCGTGTCTCTGTACTGGTGGAGGAGTGAATGGTGTCTTCTGTTGCATATGCGGCAGGACATTGATAGTCGACATCTTCTTGAAGGATGCCCTGGTAGCAGACAGTTAAAACAGAGACTGTTATTCTTTACAAATTCACTTCTCTGTGCTGCATCCATTTTTGCGAATGGTTTGCAGTGAATCATTGTATGTTCTTCGTTGCACATAGGACATGATGGCAGTACCCTGGTTGTATAAGACTCGTTCATATTTGTTGTTGCAGTTGCGACGTGAAACGAGCGCTCCCTAATAGCTTTGTCTCTTCCATGTACGTTTGCTGAAGGTGTAATCAACTCTAAAGTGCGAAACTTATATTCTAAAGAATATTCTTCCCAGCTTTTGTGAGTTTCAGGGTCCAGTTTTTGTACGATTAGAAAAATGGTTAGCGGATCCCATGTACTAGTCCGAATTCCCAAATTTTCTAAGCTGTTTAGACACTCGGTTGACGTATCTAATAAACCTTTGATGTGATTTGCATTTTGGATGTTCACTTTTCGTTGCATAACTAACCTCTTCAGCAGCGTGTTCACTATTAGGCGCTTGTTACAATAACGGTGTTTCAGTGTTTCCCAAGCTTGATCATAATTTGTTTCAGTGATTTTGACATGTTTCAGTAAGTTCTCGGCCTCGCCGTGTAAACAGGACTTTAAGTAGTTGAGTTTGTGTTATGTATAAGCGATGTAAACATATCTTGAAATGTCGGCCAATCATCATAATTTCAACTAAAGGACGGTACGGAGATTTTCGGTAACCTTACTGGTGTTTGACTTGAACTTTCACCGGACACATTGCTTCGGTAAGACGGGCTTTCTTCGTGGCTCGACCTTTTCATGGAAGCTAAGATGTCTCTGATGTCCGCTTGTATCGAAAGATAAAGCTCTTCGAAACCGTAATAATCTTCATTCACGAAGTACGAAAGTTCGGATCGTTTTTCTCTCGACTTACATGTTATAAGATCGTGTGCCTTTTTGAACGTACCCCACGTGTTCTTTGTAGTAAACTCGCCGTATCTTCGAGTACACCGAGTACTTGCGACTGTTCCAGAACCATTTTTGCACTTTATACCACTCGAAACTGGTTGAAAACACGACTTTAAGACCAATTTCGGTATTGAAAATTCACTTCACAGTAAAGTTATTACGACGCCATTATAAAAATCACTAAAAACTGCGCATCAAAATAGGTTGTTATTGATGTCCGAGCTCGCTTATCAGCAGTTCTTTTGTTCTCGCCCGGCGACCGCAGCCCAGGTGTGCTACCGGTTCTTGAATTATCCGGCTCTAATTGCGACCATAATTCGCACCCCCCGGCGAATAAACCCGTAACATCAAAAACGTAATTGTTCAGGAAAAAATAAAAACTGTTTTTTCGTCACAACTCACTAAGTACCTATGGTAGAAAAGTCATTTAGGTATCAATTTACAGGTATTTTTTTTGCTCACTACATATTGAAACATTATTAATCTATAGATAACACTACGGAAGTTATTTAACAAAATGTATGATACTAATATTAAATTCTTGTTTTATTACTGCAAAGTGATATTACGGTTTTATTCGTTGTAAAATCGAAACCGAACATTTACAGCATCATAGTATTATAGGAATATTCGCTGATATTTTGCATAGATACTCTTTTCGGTAAGAGCACATTATGGCTTTATTCTCGGCATATGTAAAGTGTCTGTGTAAGATAATGGCTTATTATCTTTTTATTCTGGTACAAATTTCTAAGTATATGAAATGTAAGTGTACATTAAAATTTTTCATGTACATTTTAATTCTCCATAAGTGCCCCTTGTAGCAATGACTTGTATAAAATAAGTAGGTAAAGGAGTCCAGGAAATTTTGAATACCTACCCAAAGTAGTTAACGAAACAAATCGTATTAAAAATCGACAGTATAATGGAAGAAAAACACAATGAAATTAAAAACTTCCAAAAACAAAGGCAAAAAAGTTAGTAAAAAGTGAATTTTTCAACTTTTTATCCCTTTGTTTTTGGAAGTGTTTGAATCATTAAATGACGAAACTTCTTCTTCTTCTGGTGCCTCTCCACTATTGGAGGTTGGCAGTCGGCTGTTCATTATGTCATTCTGTCCTTAGCTAGACTAAAGAGATCTTATATGGTGACCACTCCTGTATAGCTACCACGAGTGCGAAAAAGCTGTGCCGGACGTCCGCCGGACGTCTGTCATGTATCCTAATACTATAGTAGTAAGGTTGTTTATGCAACTTGTCACTTTCAGTGACATTGACAGTAAGCACTCCTGGTACCAGTACTGTTCATTCTTTGATGTTTTTCAGCAAACTTTTTCTTCTTCTGCCCACGCTTTTTCCTTCTTCAATCTTTGCCTATCAGGATAATTGGAGAAGCCTATCGTATCTAATCACATTAATTACTTATCTATTTCTATTGGGTGTTTTAAATGAGTTCTCTTTTGTATGACATATCCTTATACTTAAGATACGACTACTTTTCGAAAGCTTCAATTTTCCTATTTATTTGATCTTTACGATCCATTTTTCATATACATTCACAACCGTCGTACATTTCTATAGGCTAGATGTAACATTGAAGCCTCCTGATCTGGATCTGGAGGTTATGATCGCATAGCAAATGGATAGAAGATAAACCTTTATTTGCTTCATAAACAAACGTAGGTAAAAACCAAAGTCAACTTAAACCTTATTAAAACAGAAGAAAAATACAAACTTGGTTACCTTAGAGCCTGTGAGTTTTACCAGTTTGATTGGCTTCTTCACGGACGATTATCACCGTGTTAGTCTGGCTCCAATAAAGGTTCTGAATTATTCGCTTATCTCTGCGATCAATTCTAACGTCTTGTAGATGAGGCATTAGTACCTAGAACCGGGCTTAGCATGATCAAAGGCCTTCTTGTATTCTTTCTTGTATTGGCCTTCTTGTGCAATCAAGCAAATTAAAACGTCACTTTGTAAGTCTCTGGACTTGTGGTCTAGGTAGGTGCAAAGAAGACTTATCTGGTTCTTAGCACTGACCTGAAACTCAAAGAGCTATTGGCAATACCTATGCTCATTGGACTTCACTCTGATCCTCTCATGAAGAATGAAGAGAAACATACCTGGCTTAACAAACTTATTGTGCGGTATTCGCAGTATTTCTTCATGTCAGTAGAAAGGTTGAAATAAACCAATTTTGTGGTAATATCCCAGTGCTGTAAAAGGTTTTGAAAGACCTGGAGAGCGCATAATTATTAGAGTATGTTTTTAATGGGCTTGAATTAATCTGGTCTTAGTGATTTACCAGTTTTGGCTCTTTTTAGAGCCTTAACCAGTTACTTTTGATCAAAGGATTGAAGGACCAGTTTCATAGATCAGTATATTGGCAAACAGCGTTTTCACGCGGATTTTTATACTTCCTGCATACAGAATTAAATGTATGCAGAAACCTTGGTGTTACTTAAGCCTTAAGAGATTATTTATACATCGTCTAGTGGCAATTACTTACAAAGGCGTTACTAAGTTCAAGTACCTAGGTTTTACGGTAAATGATCCAAACACCCGAGAAGGCGAGATAGAGATCAGAATTAAAAATGCATTCCGATACTCCGCGGCTCTCCACGAAGTGATCACGTCCAAGCACCTAACAAGAAGAACGAAAATAGGCATTTATAAGAACCATCTTTATGTACGGATGTGAAACTTGGACACTGACGCAAAAAGAAAAGATCAAACTCCTGGTCGCGGAAAGGAAAAATCCTGTGAAAAATATTTGGACCCACCAAGGGAGAAGACGGCACCTTTAGGATCCGGTAAAACGCCGGACACATGGCCGAGCCCAACATAATTGGAGAGACTAAAACTGCAGGACTCCGCTGGCTTGGTCACGTATAAAGAATGGGAGAGGATCGGGCAGCTAAAACAGCATACGAACGGCAACCTTGTGCACGTCTACCAGTTGGACGTCCCAAGTATAGCTGTATTGACGAAGTCTCAAAATACTTGCGCGAACTCCAAGTGGAAGATTAGAAAGAAGTGATGCAGGACGGAGAGAGATGGCGTCTTTTGGTTGCGGAGGCCAAGATCCACTTCGAGTCGCTGAGCCAGCGTAGTAAATAAGTGGCAACTTCACTCACACCACAGGGTGCAGTGACCACTTGCTGCAGTGACTGGGAAATCAGTCAATGAATTCCGGTTTTATCCTTTACGCAACCCAGCCATCTCCTTTATCTCCAAATTCCATATCATGGTTTTTCCATTCTTTATAGAACTTCGAGCCCACCACTCGTATTGTACACAAGTTTTTTTTTCTTGTACAAAATTTCCGGTTGTGAGAATTTGTGTAGCCGTTTTCTCTCCATAAGGTTTACTACATCATACGAGACATAAACTTAAGACATCTTCGTCTATCTATAGCTGTTTCTTGTTCTTTATTCCTCGCAAAATCGTCCTTACACAGTGACTACCACATCGATGACATATTGTTAGATTTATTATTACATCATTACTGGAATAAATATATAATAACAAAAAGCTAAACGGTTTTACAGATATAGCAAAACCGGTTCCCATTTTGTAAACATGCATTACAGTCATGGCGATCAAAATATTTCACGAGAATAAAGCCGTAAAAGCTTTTGTAATTTCTGCATACAATAAATGTATCAGTAAGGGATGACTGCGGTTTTATTCTTCGTTCATATTGTTGAGTATGGTCAGACGAATAAAGCCATATTTTTAAATATCTCCTTAAATATGGTATTTCAGGGTCTGAAAAAAATTACACTTATGTATTCGGCATCGGAGATGACGTTTCTGCAATAACAATAAAAAAGCCGTAATAGGCCAGTCAAATTAAAAAAAAACCAAGAATTAATTTCCAGAAAGCTGGATATCATTTTAATACCTTCATTTGGTCCTAAATGCGTGTAATCCGAGTTTGCACCGTCCCAGGAGGTGAGCTCAACTTTTGGTGGCCAAAAAACCGCGAAAGGCTATAGCAGACTAAGGGAACAAGATTGGCCCACGAAAGCGATCTGGCTGATTTTTATGGTGGTGCACCGCTTTAAGCCAAGGTTACTGTGTGCCAAAAATCAGCCCTTGATCTTCTTTTGTTTTAGAGATATTTGACATAATACCAAATCATCAAGGTATTTTTTAAATTAATATTTTAGGTAATCCACGCAAGCTAGAATAACCAAATAAAATCACGATGAATGAGGATAAAATAAACTATTAAATGCAAATTTTTACGGAGGGCCCTACTATTAAACTTCAGTCAAAAAAACATAGTTATTTTGTTTTAGTACATTTTTTTTACACTTGCCGCGGGGGTATATCTCCCAAAAAAAAAATCTAAATAAGCAATTAAAAACCTCTACAAGGGCATACAAAAACATTTTCAAAAATCGTAGTGCGTCATGTAAAAAAAAAAACATTTGTAATACAACTATGTTTTTTTTAATGAAGTTTAATAGTAGGGCCCTCCGTAAAAATGTATTTAATAGTTTATTTTATCCTCATTCATCGTGATTTTATTTGGTTATTCTAGCTTGCGTGGATTACCTAAAATATTAATTTAAAAAATACCTTGATGATTTGGTATTATGTCAAATATCTCTAAAACAAAAGAAGATCGAGGGCTAATTTTTGGCACACAGTAACCTTGGATTAAACCGGTGTACCACCATAAAAATCAGCCAGATCACTTTCGTGGCCAATCTTGTTCCCTTAGCCTGCTATACCCTTTCGCGGTTTTTTGGCCACCAAAAGTTAAGCTCACCTCCTGGGATGGTGCAAACTCGGATTACACGCATTTAGGACCAAATGAAGGTATTAAAATGATATCCAGCTTTCTGGAAATTAATTCTTCAAAACGCTTTTTTTGAGTTTAATTTGCTTGGCCTATAATAGCACTTTACGGGTTTATTCTGCGGGGGGTGATTATGTTTATGCAGTTAAGGTCAACTTTCCCCGGTAGCACATTGTATGAAAGGGAAACACGTATTTTCGGTTCGAATATTTATTGCCAACTGACTGTCGATACAACAAGATATCTTATTTATCCTGACGTGAATTTTTGTTTAAATACTTATTGTATTTTTGTTTATATTCATAAGATACTTGATAGGTATAGAAAGCGTCCCGGGCGCGCGGCCGAGCGCCATACATTATACAAGGTGCGCGGTGGGCGCGCGACCGAGCGCCATACAGTCATTATACAGGGCGAGCGCCGGGCATAAAGGGTGTTGTTTTGCAAAGTGACACCCGACTCAGGGGTGATTATTTACACGATACCGAAGACAAAAAAATTATAAAAATAATTCTGTGAAAAATAACCAAAAATCATTCAATTTTGGCCTCCCTACCGCTTGCCAGTGTCCGCACGTTAGAACAAATTGAATAAGGTAAAAATCAAACTTACTTTTAGTTTCAAGCGTTACTAAAACTATCTTCCCTGCGTTGGGTGTCAGTGTCACTGACCAAAACAACACCCTGTATAGTGTATGTCAAGTCCCTAAGCGAGCTAAATAATTGTTCATGTCGTACGAGCATTTCTATGTAGCATTCGTTGCGAGAATGCCCCGTTTTATCAGTAGGTACCTTTATGTTAGGTATACAGACCTGCACGTGCATGGAGCTAAGTCGATATAAAATTAAGGCGGGGTGCATAGTGAATTAGCCCGCGCGCAAATAAAAATGCACAAAATCGATTCCTGTATCAAATACACTAAACAGATCGAAAATGTTCACATATCAAACACTAGAATTGGATGAGTGAGACCTATCTAACACAGTCAGTTTCATGTTGATATCCATTACAGATTGCAAAATATTTTCACTGAAAAAAAGTGCGCCGCCTATTTTTTAGCGAAAATATCTTCATAACGTTTATGAATGTCAACACGAAACTGGCTGTTTTAGACAGCTCTCACCTAATTCTAGTGTTTGATATATGAAATTTTTTTATTTGTTTAATGTATTTGATACAGGAATCGATTTTGTGCATTTTTCTTTGCGCGCGGGCTATTCACTATGCACGGCGCCTTAAATACTTCTTGGAATCAATTAGCACAACAACATGGGTATTTATGCTCTGGACCTAATTAGCTGTAAGAAGACTTTACGTAAGACCATAGTATCGTTATTTCCTGTACAAAGCACGACGTAAAGTCTGCTATCGAAGCATATTTTTATTGAAGCGAGCGAAGATTTAATAAGTCTACTTGAACTGCGCCTCTATTCTCTAAGAAATCCACTCAAAAATAGCCCTTATTTAAAGTAAAAGTAAAAAGTATTTATTTGCCAGAACATGGTAAGGTACAAGGTGTTCAATAATAAAAGTTTCTTCATGTTCTACCTGTAGGTGTGCAAACATTGTTTACATTATTTCTAAGTTAGTGTCAGAAATTGTAAATAATAATAATAATAATCAGATGTCAAATTAAATGTTGAATGGAATAAACATTGCATAAAATTATTCATTTAATATTAAAATTTCTCATTAGTAAATTCACTCACTTTGTAATACATTTTTATCTAATAAAAGGTCAAACATTTTTTTCTTAAACATAGGGAGTTTTTCTTAAATATTATTATCAAAAATATAAAAGATTATTTTAACTGTGGATATTTTAGAGAATATTTGAATTTGAGAATACAGGGGCTGGTCTACCCCGGCGATTGTGTGTATGATTGTTTGACGATAACTCGAGTATCGTTGATGTTTGATGAAATTCGGCAGATTTTTATATTCGAACGATTTTTATATTTATATTGGGTTGTTGTAAAGTAAGTAGGTATATCGCAGGTTTACAGTTCAGGGTGAACTACTAAGTAGTACTTGATATACAAGGCTGAGAAGATTTCGGCGGTTCGAAATCCATGGTCGATTTGCTTCTATTTAGTTACAGATACTCTATCTCACGAAGTCCGTTTGGTTATGAATGTTGTCAGGCGTGCATGTATACAATGCTTCAGTGTGCGTAAGCGCGGCTGAGCGTGACTGAGCCGCTGCCGCGCTTACGCACACTAAAGCATTGTATACATGCACGCCGACAACATTCCTAACCAAACGGACTTCGTGAGATAGAGTATCTGTATCTACACACACATACTCTTATATTGCTGATTAAAAAAACTAAGGCCTTTGCATCAATGTAATGAGATGATTTATACAACGTCCAGTGGTATCTTCACTCACACTAGATAGGTGAAGTGACCACTCGGCGCTGCAGTGCCTGGGACATTGTTTTAGATGGAGTAGGCTTGTCCAGCACCTATACCATCCTGACAGCTTAGTCGGCCTAGCCCATAGGAAAGACAAGTCAATACGTATGGAGTCATCTAATCCGCGGGTTCCCTCACGATGTTTTCCTTCAACGTTAGCGAGTGGTATTGCTACTAAAAATTCACAAATGTACGTAACTTTGAAATTAAACAAAGTCATAGGTATATGCCCGCACTGGGAATCGAACCGGGGACCTCTTGCTTCAGAGTCCATTGTTCTACCCACTAGACCACCACCGCATTGCTGATTAAAATTATCTAAATTATCTCTATTTAAATTATCTAAAAGTCTAAAAGTCATCTAAAAGTCATTTAAGTTGAAAATACCACATACCAAACACCGCCCCATATCATACATTGCGAAACTACGCAACCTTCATGGAAGTCACTGAATTGGAATCTAACGCAACAATCGCTCTAAAATGCACTCCACGAGCTACGTATAAGGTCCTTTGTCGTGTGTTGGGCAGGTTAACGGTATTCGCCCTCGCAAACGATGCGAAATTGGCTAATTACAAGCTCGATCCTGCCAGGCCCGTGTCGCTGTGCACTAATGCGACCTTGTTGCTATGCAAAACTACAGGGAAATTTTTAAATAGCTTTATTCCTAAAATACGTCAAGTCAACTTTTAATTAATGTGATTTCCAACAACTTTTCTTCTACTTCTTTTCGAATTGCACCATGTACTTTTTATTTATTGAACGTTTCTTAGGCCAATAGCGCACTAAGCGGCCACGCCACCTGGCCAGCGGCGCCAGGTCGCAGCGGCCAGTAAGATACACACATAAGTATGAATTCGCCATGGGCCTCGCGCACCAGGCTGCAGCGGCCAGGTGCGCGCGGCCCACAGCAACTACATACAAATGTGTGTATCTCACTGGCCGCTGCGACCCGGCTTGGCCGCTGCGGCTTGGCCGCTAGTGCGGTATTGGCCGAACTTTAAAAGTTCGAATTTGTAACAATTCAGCGCTGCCCGCGCGTGGCGCACTTTCGTGCCCCTCCACTTTCTAACACCTTTACAGCCTCTCCAGCTGGGTTGGCATGAGGCTGGGTTAGAGCTAGAGCATGGATACCGGTTTTCGGTAATACCGAAAAACCGGGATCCCAGACTAAATATCTACATTTGAAAAACCGGTATTGTATTATCTTAATACCGGAATTTCGGTATTTTCGGTATTACAGATAAAACTCTGAAACAAGTGTGGAATATCAAAATTTCGCGCGCATGGGATGCGTGCGAGTGCGCCGTGCGGAATAGTGATGTGAACCAGTTTTAGAAACCTACAAAAAATAACTTTTTTGTAAAAACCTATAAGTATAAACGCCGGTTTTTGTTTATGAATTAAAACCGATTACTTTCTTATTTTGGACTGCAGTCCAGGGGCCTTAGCCTGTAACGCAATGGTGCCAAAATAGGCTCCCAGTTGACGGCTTCAATGGGGGATTTTCTGACAGCTTTAAAAAATAAAAAATAGTTATAAAAGCTGTGACAGATGGCGTTGATCCGACATCACAAAGTAAATTCGTGCTTACTACAGCGAAAATACTTTTTCACTTCATTGCTCTGTGACTTCATCTTTCACCTCATTCCATTTTGGTACATGAAAAAGTGCACGACTTTGTTATTGTTCTTGGAGTGAATGGTAGAACCGGAAACACTACATTTTGCTCCATCACCAATACCTAAATATTGTGTTTGGACGTATCTACGAAGCCCAACGAGCGCGAACTGGCTTATAAAAAACATATCTCGTCAGCGACATCCAGTTACAAATTTGGAACTACAACTAATGAGCTGTCAGAAAATTGCCCATTACGATTTATTAATGGGGATTGCGGACGGTCCTTTTAATGTTTTTTGTAGTACAGCAAAGAATATTCTAATTCTGCAACGTTTTCTCCGAGTGCGCGGACAGTTTGTGAGTGAGTGAGTGTGTGTATTTGTTTTCACGCTAGAAGTGCAGGACGAATTTGCCTGAAGGAATGGAGATAGCTTAGAAACCAGACTAACATAGACTATAAATTACGAACTAAATTCGTCTGGTAATGTCGATAACGGAAAAAAAAGTTTACGCGGACGAAGTCGCAGGCAAAAGCTAGTATAAATTAATATTATCGTTCAATTAAATAAACTCACTTATTTTAAATTTTCTATTTGTCTATTTTATAAAAATTCAATATTTTTTAATATAACAAAAATGTAATACCGAAAAATACCGAAAAACCGGTATCCCGGTATTTAAAATCTTGATACCGAATGAATACCGGTATTGGGAAAAGGGTCCGGTATTCCATGCTCTAGTTAGAGCATACCTACGGGTTTATAACTCAGTCTATCCCGCTCTACGTCGAACGGAGTGAGAGGCATATTGTTTTATAACCCCATATGTACTGCGTAACCCAGGATTATACTAAGCAAGCTGCTCCTATTTGTTACGACGCGCTGAATTGTTTTTGTATGAATAAATAAAAACGCACTTTCACCAGTCGTAGAACAAAAGTAGTTGAAAATCACATTTTGAACTTGATGTTGACATGTTTCAGGAAAAAAAACTATTAAACTTTTTTTTTCCTGTATAGTTGGCTGTTATAGCAAACTAGCACAAATTCGATCGATCTCTATTAGGCATCCGTTAGCAGAGCGATACTTGATAACTTATAATACAAAAATAACAAAATAAAAAAAAACCCTTGTGGTGCATACAACATAAGTTAATTAATCGTTATGCATATTTTCGGACTTTTTTAAATAGTAAAAAGAGATAACTAAAACATCTGTCAACAGACTATACATACTCAGTTACGTTACTGGCGACTTTTCAACGAAACTGTTGGTTGTAGGGAAGGCCTTAACTTGGCAGCCTCTGATCAGGTAGTTAGGCCCCTTTATGCAAGCGTAATACATGAAATAGGCTTAAAATTCAAGTACAAAGGCCCATTTGTGACCAAATTTCCTGTCACTTATCGGGGACGAACCTTATTAACCCCCTCTCATAGAGCTGACGGATATAAATCACCACTATCTACGAGTACACTAATCTACACTTCTACACTAATATTATAAAGAGGAAAAGTTTGTAAGTATGTATACAATGTATGTATGCATGTAGGGGGTAATCTCCAAAACTATTCATCCCATAAAAAAAATACACCGTGGAATTTTAGTGGTTTTAAAGCCGAAGGCATTTAGTTGCACTCGTGATTCTGAGCCAAATTCCAAATTTTTACTTCAAAACGAGCGAAAAAAAAACACTTCCCAATACAAACGGCTATCGGCAATCGACACCATTTGTATGGAAAAGTGAATTTTTTTTCGCGCGTTTTGGAATGAAATTTTGTAATTTGGCTTAGAATCACCAGTGCAACAAAATACCTTCGGCTTTAAAACCACTAAAATTGCACGGAGTATTTCAGTAATGGGAAGCTACGTGCTATATTTTTATTGGAATAACGAAAAAAAAAATTAGTCTGCGTGGACGAAGTCGCGGGCAAAAGCTAGCTCGTGTACCGCTGATTGGCAATTTCAACAGTAAGTACCTAGATTTGGTATCACGATTCCCATTAGCTTCCGTATCGATAAATGGTTATTTGTATAAGTATTATCTTTCGGTTACTTGGCGTCGATAAAATGAGAAAAAGGCCATGTGGGCAGATGATGATGATAATTATAGAAGTCGTGAACCCGTATACTTAAGGAAAAAAAAACATTAACTTTTTTGTCGACATTCGGCAGAAGACCAAAGTCGAAGATGTGGGCGCGCGTATCTTAAGATTAAAGTGGAGATGGGCAGGGCATCTGGCTAGACGGGGGGACGGACGGTGGACTAGGGCAGTTACGGAATGGTGGCCTAGAATGGGTCGACGGTCGGTGGGTAGACCGAAAGCTCGATGGGTCGATGTCATTGTCAGAGCAGCGGGAGGACAATGGACGAGATAGGCTTTAGGCCGAGGGGGTTGGCGTGAAAAGGAAGAGGCCTATGCCCAACAGTGGGCTTTATTTATGGGCTGGATACATAGATAGATAGAACTTTTCTATAAAATCTCAATTGTCGTCGTGAGAAAATCTTTTGAATGAGGTAAATAAATGCGTAAATCGTAACGCTCGTGGCCGGAACTTTCTCTTTGACATTATATTTTCTTTAGATAGGTACATGGGCAGGTATTAAACACTCTTGTATGTGCACAGGGTCACCTGGAGAGAATACCAGACTCTAGAGCCGCAAAGATAATATTATGATCGGCCGCAAACTCACGTTGGATTGAGTGCATCGAAGAAGACCCCTGAAATATGGGCAAATACACCAACTGGCGAAGAGAGGCAAGAGCCAGAGACGAATGGAAATCTACTGTGGAGAAGCCCAAGACCCAAGGGTTGTGGCGCCAAAGGAAGCAAGACGTTTATTAGGTACGTGCCACGACAGAAAAGACTTGAGACATCACCACGTGGTTTGACATGAGCAGTGACGATTTATAGGTCACTTGAGGTCTGACCGCGGGACAGGACTGGGCGTCATCGGCGGGGAGTACGGGAGGCGCAGTCAAGTCTCTTCTTTCGTGGAACGTATTGTAAGTACCTATGTGACCAGGGAACATGTTAAACCGTCTGCAATAGACGAGAAATGCCTGTGATAGTATCATATCCGACGGCACTTTTATGCAAATTGAAACACCTCCGGGGAGCGACATCTCCGGACTATAACACTAAACATAAGCAGATAAGACCGAATAAATTGTGCCCACAACTGGTTTTATATCTGGGGACCTTTATCCCTTCAATAGTTGTACGAAAACTTAGAGCACCAAATGGACGTATTAGTCGAGCGCTAAGAAAGTGATGGAAGCTTTACGTGGTGGCCTTTTCTTTCTTGAGTTTTGTAAGTAGGGCTAGCTCACCAGTAGAGGTGAGTAGTGGTAAAGGGTCTCGTTCATGATGGGATGAGGTTGAGCCGTCAACAGAGTCGATGCATTTTAATTGAAAATTACACAGAGGAATTCACTTTAAAAGGGATATTTTTAGCTTTGATATCAAACGGCGCTTTAGTGGCTTCTTTTATTGGGGGATTCGTTTAGTTAAGGGTCTTTTTGAAAAAAAAAAAAGGGACCCAGAGCCCGATGGTTAGAGATGCAATTTTTTTTTTCACAGTTCATTAACACTACACCTATTTTAAATAATATTACTTACTGACTAATCTAAGAAAAAAAATCTCTTCTGCTTTTTTTTATGTGACATTAAAGTAAAAAAAAACGGGATATTCACCGGTAGACATTAATCAAGACAAGAATCCCATTTTCTTACAATCATTTCTGTATTATCTGTTCTGCAGGAGTTATACTTGCTTCTTTTTACTTCAGATTTTAAGAAGTTAAGTCTTATCAATCTGAAAACACGTTTCTTGGGCCCTAATTGCAATTAGGACGGCCTTTTAATACAATTAATTAAATGCGTTCCATCCATGTTAACGAATTCTCTCTAAATAGGAACCTAATTAAGCTAACTACTTACACAATGAGGGCTATAGTTTTAATGCTCACTAGTTGGCGCCACTGTCGAGTAATATCCTAAAATATAGCTCTAAAGTTATTGAACGAGTGAGCGAAGCGAAAGAAGTTCTCCGAGTCTACTGGAACAATCCGGCGCTTGTAAGTATTGTATGTATGTATGTAGGTATGATATTCGTTCGACGATATATTAATTAAAGGTCGGATCGTCATGAAATTTGGTAGAGCGGTAAATTTTTAAGTTCGAACATGAGCCAAATAGGTCGAAGGGTTGCCTAGATATGGGGTTGTTAAGTTTATAAGTATGCGTCTGCGTTAGCAAAAAGTTACACTCGCGAATTCATAGTTCGGAGCGATCCACTAGTTATTTCGGGCGTAAAAAAAACATATTATTTCATATTATTTACTATCGACTTAGATCAAGGATAAAACTAGATACAACATAGAACTCTGAAATGTGACTATCGACCTTAAAAATGTACCAACAAAACACATCAAACATACCCAGTTTGGTTTGAAAAAAAAAATAGAACACAATATTCTGAACAATAAAACTGTCTCAAAGCATTGGTTAGTAGCGGGACAAAAACTATTTGCCATATTTAATCTCAGGTATTGCAAAATATTTACAACATTATTCTAATTAGAAATAAACCCGCGTATACAAACATTGCTGTTTCTGATCTTATGCACTAGCGCCCCTAGCGGAAAATCTACACGCGATAGCCTTAATTAGAATTGCCTCTAATGGTGTACATGTAGCCTTACTTGTGGCCGACTCTGTAACGACCCTTAATTTGGGAGTCGACTAAGTATTTGGGAAGAGCTGCAGGGGCACCGAACATTTCCTGAAATTGGTCGGGTGACACGGAAAAGTTAAATTTACGTAATTGTTTTAAATCGAATGTTTGTATTTTGTTACAAGCAAGGTATAATTATGTGTGTACTCTTTGTATATTTTCGTTCCTATGTACAGTCGGCCACACGCTAAGATATCCCTTTTTGTTGGATTGGCGCCCTTAAGCCGCGCGCGGTAAGAGCTGCCATGGGGTATCTGTGACTGTGGCCGACCGTACATCAAACAACTTGGAACGCAGCCGTCGAAAAAGAAAGAGGATAGATAGAGCTACTACGCCTAGGTGTTTGACACTCGAAAAACCATTTTCAGTCTACCCGTGACCATGACCATGGTGCCTGCAACGATGCTGAAATATCGGGAACTCCAACAAAATACAAGGTGTTACAAAAGTACCTAACTCTTTTTACAGGGTAATAGCACCCGGTGATAGGGATCACAACCTAAATTGTTTTTTTGCTCTATGACGTTCCGTTCATTTTTATATTAATAAAATGTGAACGCTGTGGCGGGAGAAAATTATTTTTTAAATATTGTTTTCATTGACTTTCACAATGTTTTAATAACAGAACGCTATGTAAATGCACCTAAACACAAAAACAAATTTTTAAATTTGAGCTAATAACAAAAACAAAAAAAGTTATGAAAATTTTTCAATTTAGAGGTTACTAGCTGTGCCCGCGACTTCGTATGCGTTTTTACACATGTGACATTTAATTTAAATTCGACTGTGGAGGAAACTCAAAAGAAAGGTTTTTTTTAACCCCCGACCAACAAAGAGGGGTGTCATAAGTTTGATAGCTTTGTGTGTGTGTCTGTTTATGTGTTTATGAGGGTGTGCCTGCCTGTGTGTCTGTCTGTGTGTGTGTGTGTGTGCCCTAATCTAAACAATAAATTTATGATAAAATATGTTTTGTTTAGATTAGGTATCGCCCGTGTAAGATACCAGGAAGCTTAGCATAAGAATTGCCTGGGAAGTATGGGGGTTTATTATGTATCTCCCTCGACGTAGAGTGGGATAGATAAAGTTATAAGCCCATAGATAAGGTCTTACCCATTCTCATGCTAAGCCAGCAAGCAAAGTATAAGGTTGGGTTAGAGCGTATCTACCGCAAATAACTCTGTCTATCCCGCTCTACGGCAAACAAAATATATTTTTTTAATATCAAGTTGGGCTCAGTAGAGTAAATATTTAAAAAAAAGCACAAAAAAAATTTCAACCTCGCGTGGGTTCAATCCAGAACATTTCGACCGCGACGCAAAAGTACTACATTTCTAACATCGATACACTTTGTCCGACCTCCACCGAAAACCACTCACAATTCCCTCCAGCAAGCATCATAAGGCTGGGTTAGAGCGTATCTATGGCTCTGTCCATCCCGCTCTACGTCAAACAAAAGAGTGAGATACCTATTATTTTAAACCCATAGATACGCTCTAACCCGGCCTTATGCTACGCTTGTAGAACTAACATTTTCCGCCAAAATAAAATAAAAACAAATGCCGATTTTTCATTTACAATATGCGCCCCAAATGCCAAAAGTCGTAGCGTGCTATTATACAGAGTGTTAAAAGACCGCCAACAAAGCGGGAGACCACGTATACGTACGAATACGTATAGTCCTCATCATAACGAACATTTTTGCCCAAGGAACTATGCCTGGGAAATCAACGGTTTCCGAGATAATAAAGTCGGAGTTCAATTTTTTTTTTAAGAAATGTGTTCAGTATCACTTTCTTAACATACCTTCTCAAGAAGCCATATCAAAATTATGGATATTTCTTACAAAAAATCAAGTTAAAATTGCAACCCGCAATGTAGGTTTTCGAGAGAATGTGGTTCAAAGTCGGACTTTTTTTTTTTTTTGCAGAAATATGTTTAGTATCACGTTCTTAACATACCTTCTCAAGAAGCCATATCCAAATTATGAATATTTCTTACAAAAAACGAAGTTAAAATTGCAACCCGCAATGTATTCTAAACATCGGATAGCCTAAGTTACTCCCAGAAACGTGAGTTACGACCATGTTAAGTTTGGTTGAAAACTATTCAGCGGTGTTCGCGTTTATCGTGTTCATACAGACAGACAGACAGACAGACAGACAGACAGACAGACAGACAGACAGACATAAACCGTTTTTTTTTGCATTTTTGGATTCAGTATAGTTTACTTAGTAACCCCTGCTAGTTTATTTCTAAAAATATTCAATGTACAGAATTGACTTCGCTAGAGTTTTATTATAAGTATAGATAGATAAAATAAAAATTGTTTTTTCAACTTTTTTTACAAAATTTACATCCTGTTGACCACTAGGTTACACCCTGTAAAAAGAGTTAGGATGTTTTGTAACACGTTGTATACCTATTTATC
Source organism: Zelleria hepariella (assembly GCA_949319315.1). Lineage (NCBI taxonomy): Eukaryota > Metazoa > Arthropoda > Insecta > Lepidoptera > Yponomeutidae > Zelleria > Zelleria hepariella. Next base: position 10,091,023 of record OX439385.1, on the reverse strand, counting down.
CCAAAAATATACAACGTGTTACAAAACATCCTAACTTAAATTTGAGCTAATAACAAAAACAAAAAAGTTATGAAAATTTTTCAATTTAGAGGTTATAAAATAAAAATTGTTTTTTCAACTTTTTTACAAAATTGACTTCCTGTTGACCACTAGGTTACACCCTGTAAAAAGAGTTAGGATGTTTTGTAACACGTTGTATATTTATCCCAAAAATATATCCCGTTTTTTTACAATAAAATACCTATGTCTGAAAACCACAAAAGTTTAAAAAAGAACATGGATCGAGTGACTCATGCATTTCCATTATTACGTCCATCAAACCACACTAGCTTTGTTTAATCTATAATATTACTACAGGGTGCACTCTAAGTCGATAGCGAAACTTTATGTAGGCTATCTACTCATCAATACAAACAACTTGTACTAGGTGGCGACAAAAATGGAGCGAAAAAAATATCTGCTGTTTCATACATTTGGCGCAGTACTGAGTCGACCTTTTGTATGGAACAGGTGATATTTTTTTCACTAAATTTTTATCGCCACCTAGTACAAGTTGTTTGTATTGATCAGTGGATAGCCCACTTAAAGTTCCGCTATCGACTTAGAGTGCACCCTGTAGTTAGGAATACCTTTATATGCCGACTAGCTTTTCGCCCGCGACTTCGTCCGCGAAGACTTATAAGAAGTTGCCTGGGTACATCTTTCACCATTATCAAATTAGCATGAATAGAGTCATGGGTGTGTATTTTTGTAAGCTATCTCTATTCCAAATGTCAACCAAATCCGTCGTGCAGTTTCAGCGTGGAAGTGTATGTGTTGTGTATGTGTGTGACCAAATTGGTAAAGATCAAATGCATCCAACAAAAAAAAATACATACTTTGAACCTTTTTGGCCATTTTAGGTGTATCATTATTATTGTTTTCTTCATGCTTGGTAGATTTGCTATAAAACGCAACTGTAGTTAAATGTTCATTGAATAGTTGTAGCTTTAATGGTTCCAGCATTGATATTGATACTACATCAGGAAAACTCTTAAAATGTTTCCACCCTTTTTGATGCTGAAACATGTGTTTTATTATTATTTCTGATTTAATACACGACTACTTAGTTTCAAGGTAATCTGACCCAATAAAATGATAATTTCATACAAATTTTGAACCCCGTTTTGGCCGTTTTAGGGTTAACATTATTACTTTTTTCTTCATGGTTGGTAGTTTTACTATAAAACGCAACTGTAGTTTTTCAAATTTGTAACTTAAATGGGTTGGGCCCAGCATTGCTACTACATCAGGGAAAAATATTCAACGTTTCCACCCATTTTAAGCCTTCATTCGCTGAAATGAGAAAAATTCTGAAACACGTGTTTGATTATTTCTGATTTAGCATACGAATACTTAGTTTCAAGTATATCAGACAAAAAAAAAATGTATTTCATACAAACTTTTAACCCCGGTTTGGGCATTTCAAGGGTTAACATTATTACTTTTTTCGTCATGGTTGGTAGTTTTGCTATAAAACGCAACTGTAGTTCAAATTTCAAAGTTCTAACTTAAATGGTTTGGACCCAGCATTGCTACTATATCAGGGACAAATCTCCAACGTTTCCACCCATTTTAACCCTTCATTCGCTGAAATGAGAAAAATGCTGAAACACGTGTTTAATTATTTCTGATTAAGTATACGAATACTTAATTTCAAGTAAATCGGGCCAAAAAAAAATTTTATTTCATACAAACTTTGAACCCCGGTTTGGGCATTTGAAGGGTTAAAATTATATTCTTTTTTTCATGGTAGGTAGTTTTGCCACAAAACACTACTGTAGTTTCAATTTCATAGTTGTAGCTTTAATGGTTTAGGCCTGGCATTGATACTACATCAGGAAAAATCTTCAAACTTTTCTACCCCTTTTAACCCTTTTGTGGACAGAAATTTGAAATACGCTGAAACACTTGTTTAATTGTTTCTTATTAAATTTACAAATACTAAGTTTCAAGTAAATCGGACCAAAAAAAATTTTTATTTCATACAAACTTTGAACCCCGGTTTGGGCATTTGACGGGTTAAAATTATATTTTTTTCTTCATGGTGGGTAGTTTTGCTACAAAACGCTACTGCACATTCAGATTTCAAAGTTGTAGCTTCAATGGTTTGGGCCCAGCATTGCTACTACATCAGGAAAAAAACTTCAACGTTTCCACCCATTTTAACCCTTCATTGGCTGAAATGAGAAAAACGCTGAAACACGTGTTTGATTTTTTCTGATTTAATCTAATACTTAATTTCAAGTAAATCGGACCAAAAAAAAATTTTATTTCAACCAAACTTTGAACCCTGGTTTGGGCATTTGAAGGGTTAAAATTATATTTTTTTCTTCATGGTAGGTAGTTTTGCCACAAAACACTACTGCAGTTTCAATTTCATAGTTGTAGCTTTAATGGTTTAGGCCTGGCATTGATACTAAATCAGGAAAAATCTTCAAACTTTTCTACCCCTTTTAACCCTTTAGTGGGCAGAATTTTGAAAAACGCTGAAACACGTGTTTAATTGTTTCTTATTAAATTTACAAATACTAAGTTTCAAGTAAAACGGACCAAAATAAATTTTTATTTCATACAAACTTTGAACCCCGGTTTGGGCATTTGACGGGTTAAAATTATATTTTTTTCTTCATGGTGGGTAGTTTTGCTACAAAACGCTACTGCAGTTTCAATTTCATAGTTGTAGCTTAAATGGTTTGGGCCCGACGTTGACACTACATCACGAAAAATATTCATACATTTCAACCTCGTTTAACCCTTAAACGGCTAAAATTAGAAAAAAGCTAAAACAGGTGTTAAATTATTTTTGATTTAATATACGAATTCTTAGTTGCAAGAAAATCCGGACAAAAAAATTTTTTTTTTCATACAAACTTTGGACCCCATTTTTACCGCCTTAAGGGTTAAACTTGAAGTAAATCTGTCTTAACCCGTAGCGTGTCCACAAATTACAACTATTGACAAATTTTCACTGTTGTGGCGTTAGCGGTTTTGTTCTAGCATTGATCGTAACTGGTGAAAAAAATCGAAAAACTTTGGCACCCATTTTAACCCTTAAGAACATAGAAATGAGAAAAAATCTGAAATAGGTGTCAAGTCATTTTAAAAAAAAAGTACAAAAAACCAAGATTTAAGATTATAAGACCCAAAAAAAATTTTTTCCCATACACACTTTGAGCCCTATTTTGACCCACTTAAGGGTTAAATAAAAAAAAATCGCTTCTTAAATGAACCCTCCACCATATAACGCAACTTTTGTCCAAATTTCATATTTATAGGTTCAGCCGTTTGGGCTGTAGCGTGATGAGTCAGTCAACCTAAGCCTTTTATATATATAGATTGTTTTTTTTTAATAATTAACTAGCACTTATACCCACCTTGGCATCTAAGCGTACAGACAGACGCGGTAAACTTTTTAAAAAAAAATCTATGTTGAGATGTTCCGATTGATTTTGTGTGACTCAGCTGAATATTATTTTACAAGGATTTTAATCTTAAAATCGTCTTACAATGAACACCATTTGTAGCTTAAGTAGCAAATGGCAACAAAAGTACTGAACTGGCACGAAAGTGCTCAATTTTGTCTAATGATATCCGCCGCAGACACTTTTCCACCGTATTTCCCCCGCACCGATAGGAAGTTTTCAAAGACGCTGAGCGCTTATAAAGTTTGCAACCCCTGCTTTGAACGAAAACAACCCTGTTTTCTGTCTATTGAACATAATAAGATTACATTATTTAGCGTGTAGCAATGCAGTAACATTTTTATCTACGTGATATTCGAATTTCGGACTCTCTCGGCTGATTTAGCAGGTTAAGTTGATGATGATGATGATGATAAAAAGAGGGGTGCTTGAAGTTTGACCGCTATGTGTATGTGTGTCTATGATTGGGTGTGTGAGTCTGTCTGGCTGTCTGTCTGACTGTCTGTGTGTCTGTAGTCTGTCTGTGTGTCTACAACGGACCGGTGAACCGAATTGGATACGGTTTTTACTAGTGGTTCGCCCCAAACTGTGAACTCGCGACCCCATATAAACTTAACAAACCGATATCTCGGCAACCCCTCGACCGATTTGGCTCATGTTCGAACTTAAAAATTCTTTTAATTTCATTTACCCGCTTACCAAATTTCATAACGATCCGACCAAATTTACTCAAGTTATCGTCGAACGAACATTCATACATACAAACATACAAACATACAAACATACAAACATACAAACATACAAACATACAAACATACATACATACATACAAACGCCGGATTGTTCCAGTAGACTCGGAGAACTTCGCTCGCTTCGCTCGCTCGTTCAATTATTTAAAAACAGGTTTTCTAGCGAGTGTTCTTAGATATTATTATTATGTTTTATCAAAATTAGTTCAGCCGTTTAAGAGATATAGTGTCAGCCTCTTTCTCAACGTTAAGGCGCTTGGCATAGTGAATTAGCCCGCGCGCAAAGAAAAATGCACAAAATCGATTCCTGTATCAAATACACAAAAAAAATCGAAAATGTTCACATATCAACCGCTAGAATTAGTTGAAACCTATCTAACACAGCCAGTTTCATGTTGATATCCATAACAGATTGTAAGATATTTTGCTACCATTGTTATTTGGGTCCAATGCTTGAAAAGAAGTGCGCCGCCTATTTTTTTTTCAAGCAAAATATCTTCAAAACCTTAATGAATGTCAACACGAAACTAGCTGTTTTATATAGTTCTCACCTAATTCTAGAGTTTGATATGTGAAAATTTTCAATTTGTTTAGTGTATTTGATACAGGA
>OX439385.1:9899112-10086000 GCA_949319315.1 Zelleria hepariella | reverse complement strand
TTATTTTATTTGGTATACGTAAATTTTTAGTCGCTTATTCTGAGTAAACTGTATTCAATGTATTCAATGTAGTATTCCAAATAAAATAAAGAAACTTGTGAACTGTTAGGCATTACCTTATTGTACACATCTGTGAGAAGGCAAACGAGAAATGATGTGTAAGTATTTGTCAAAAACTAGAAAGAATAATTCATGCAATTTTTTTTATTAAATTTATTATTAAATTAGTAACGATATTACTTACAAAAAATATACCCTTTTCATACAAGTTTTTTGCATAGTTCAGTAAAAATACACAAATAAAAAATAAAAAATTAGAAAACGTAGGATTTACGGCAGCCAGCATAGTTTTTTTTTTAATTTAATTTTTTTGGTTGTACAATAAGTAATTTTCTATCGATTAAGATATTAATCATTGAAATCGGTTCACCCGTTAGGCTGTTAGAAATTTTCAAAGTTTATTTTTAGAAGTGGCGCCCTCTCTGTTCCTAAGGGATGAAACTTGTGCTGCTGCGAGTCAAATCGCTTATTTTTGTCCCTTCTATCACTGGGCAAAGCGGCTTGCTTTCATCATAAAATGCAGCTTTTTTTTCATAGCTGCTAAGACTAAAACCCGCCACTTCAACAACGCTGAGCCACTACACACCTCCATGAAATCCTGCAAACTGTGGAGTGGGACCCTTATCTTACACGATACGTGTGGTAATAACCCCCCTTTTTCTTCTCCGTTGCATTCGGTTACAAAACTAATAATCGATGATAGTTCTTAAGGCACCGTGCATAGTAAATACCTAAGCCCTCGCGCAACAAAACGATGTACAAAATCGATTTCTAAGTATATCAGACAAACTAAACTATCGAATTGCTGAAAAAAGCGCGCCGCCACCTATTTTTTTTTCAGCGAAATATCTTCAAAACGTTTATTAAGGTCAACACAAAATTGGCTATATTAGACAGCTCTCACCTAATTCTAGGGTTCTATATTAGCACTTTTTCGATTCATTTAGTTAGTGTATCTGATATAGGAATCGATTTTGTACATTTTTCTTTGCGCACCGGCTATTCATTATGCACGTTTTGCCTTAACGCTACGAATTGCTACGCAGCTACTACATGGGTCTACGAGCTACAAATATTTATATACCAATCTCCCCGCAGGTCTATTTTGTTGACTCTTGGCCCATTTCTATTGAAATTGTATTGACAATATAATTTTCTACCCATCTGAGTAGACTCACTTCTTACCGCTACAAAGTGCTACGCTGCTGCTACGACTCGTAGACCCAAGCTACGATTATTCATAGACATTCTCTCCGAAGGTATATTCTGCTAAATATTGGCTTTTACGTTCAAAGTGATATTCCATATAATTTAAGGTGGCATTAATAGACGTCAGCTCAAATTCGAGCTCAAATAGGTGATCTCAGAAAACAAAAATGCTAATGTCAAGCTTGAGTAGCTGTCAGCATATTAATAGACACTCTTGAGCTTGACATTGACATTAGCCAAGGTCTCAAGTCGGTGATTTTGTTTTCTGAGTTTATCTACTTGAGCTCGAGCTTGAGATGACTATTAATGCCACCCTAAGTGTTGACAAAACTGTGTAGATGCTTAATAGACTTATTATGATAGTAAAAAAAACGACTATCTACTATTTTGTAATCACAGGAGTATTAGCAAAATTTGTGTCACTATTAAAAAAGGGTGTTTTGAAAAAACAACCAAGGTCATATTTATGTTAAAAAAAAAATCTCTATTGATTCTTTGAACTTTGTACTTCCGTCCGGTCTAAATATGGGTTGAAAATACGAGTGTAGTTCTAGAGTTATTCGAGTGTTATTTCCATTTTAATTACTTCCTGTAAAATTAGTTCAATGTGACCTTGATTGTTTTTCCAAAACACCCTATTTATTCTTTCACACATAATGTTGACTAATTACAATCTTCTACACTCCTGGTAAAGGCATTTATGATGAGGTAGAAAAAACATAGGTTTCGCTTGTTTAGGAATACTGTTGGTGTCTTCTATGGGTTAGATTAATACTTACATTAAGACGTTATTGAATTATTATTATTATTCTATTATATAATTTGATAATTTTAGACACCCAGTACTTAGGACCTCTTTCACAATCTATGTTAAGTAAAAACTTTATTGACTGCTGCATTCACTGGCTACCAAATTTCTTTTAGAAGGAAAATTAGGCATAAACATAAAACTTTAGTTCTATACGTGATTTTCATCCTCCTGGCTATCCCTATAACCAAAGATGCTATGTATTCATATGCTATGTAAATGTAGCATCTTTGTTTATTCTTTGGTTATAGTTTTTTTTTCTCTCACAAGGCTGGGAGTTTCTAGGCTGCTTATTTAGACTCCGCCCATCACGAAATCACTATCGCTATTGGTCGAGCGCGGTTAAAAGTTTGTGTATTTTCATGATCAGCGGAGCCTTAACCACCAGAAAATAAGTCTATTGGTCACTTACTAGCTCTCCAGCTTTTACAATTGATAGCTTTTGCAGAAAGCGGGCGTAAGTAACGGTTTCCTTTTTTTTATTCGTATGGTCTTAAATTAATACAGTTTCTTTGACTTACATCTTGTCACTAAACAAAGATTGTGAATCGATTCCTCCTTACGTACTAAATTGGACTTTTGTGGCATTTATGCGATATTTTCTAAGGTCAGAAAATTCTTCGTTAATTTCATACTAAAATGTGCTGTAATAATTTCTTATAAGGTCGTTATTGGATTGACATAATAATTTCAACATTGTATTTATTTGACATCTTTTACAATGTTAAAGGTTAAAAGGAGCCTTACTATATTTAATTTATATTTTAATATATTACGTGTAGAAAAGGGTTTCAGCACAAAGGGTGTAAGAGGAGATTTTATGAATTTTAATTGGCATCGTAATTAAGGTTTCTGTTGCTGATTGAAATTAAATGTGTTTTTCCTTAGAATAACATACTTAATACATGGAAAAAGGTTACTTTATATACTTATTTCTAAATCGTATTGCTTAACCTTTACCCACTTTTTGACAACTGTACAATACATATACAATGGCTCAGTTTGAAGAAAATGTTTGAATCAGATAACTTCATACACCGTGGAATTTTAGTGGTTTTAAAGCCGAAGGTATTTAGTTGCACTCGTGATTCTGAGCCAAATTCCAAAATTTTACTTCAAAACGGGCGAAAAAAAAAAACACTTCCCAATACAAACGGCTATCGCCAATCGACACCATTTGTATGGAGAAGTGAATTTTTTTTTCGCGCGTTTTTGAATGAAATTTTGAAATTTTGCTCAGAATCACCAGTGCAACAAAATACCTTCGGCTTTAAAACCACTAAAATTCCACGGTGTATAATCTTATTTATATTCTTCACAATTGTATTTTGCTGGTAACTAACACAAATAACAGGTGCAACACTTTGTTTCATTTTCGCTTTTATGTTGCGTATGCTAAGGCCTAAAAATTAGTGGCCGAACCTGCAAATATACAAGGTGTTACAAAAGATGCTAACTCTTTTTACAGGGTAATAGCACCCGGTGATAGGGATACAACCTATTTTTTTTTTATTGCTCTATGACGTTCCGTTGATTTTTAAATTAATAAAATGTGAACGCTGTGGCGGGAGAAAAGTATTTTTAAAATATTGTTTTCATTGACTTTCACAATGTTTTAACAACTCAAACCTATGCAAATGCACTTACACCCACAAACATATTTTTAAATTTGAGCTAATACCAAGAACAAAAAAGTTACGAAAAATTTTAAATTTTGAGGTTATAAAATAAAAATTGTTTTTTTCAACTTTTTTTTACAGAATAGACATCCTGTTGGTTTCATCCTGTAAAAAGAGTTAGGATGTTTTGTAACACGTTGTATTATTCGTTTGAGCCATATTTTTTCAAACGTAGTTTTTTTTTAAACTAATGAATTTCTAAGTAAATAATATTAAGTTTGTCAATCAATTTTAGAAGATTTTGTTTTATAAGACCTACACTTTAAAAGATTCAATAGCCAACCGCCAAATTTACACCCTGCACATTTCTCGTTATATCGGAGTCTTACTCTGAAATGTCCGAAGGTAATATTTCAATAAAATCTATATTTCTGTATCTCTTCTTTTCATCCTTAGAATTTCATAAGAACAATTTGCATAAACAGCGACTAGAAGAATTTTTATAAAACAAAAATTTAAATTCAAAAAGTGTAAAACCATTTCACTCTATAAATAGGATAAAATATAAAACACGTTATGTATATTACAAACAGGTAGATTCACAATAAGCGTATTTCAATAAGTGTATTTATATCTAGCGATTTATACTAAATGAAATTAACTGAAATGGCAGATATTTATTTGACAATTACTCAATTGGAGCAATAATCCTTCGCATTGAAAATAGAGTTGTATTTGATTCGCTAGATGTAAATGCACCGTTATCTTATAGGTGTACTGTGTATATAGAGGGTGCATAATATAATTGCTTCGTTCATTTATCCATTAAAAGTAATTTTCCAAAAATAACTCGATTTCCATATCCTTTTCCCTTTTTCATATTTGGGTGCGTTTCTGCCACAGCACCTGCAAAAAAGAATTAATTGCGATTGATTTAAATATTTATCCTATTGTCGCCGCAGAATATGGAAATGTTTGCATACAAATGCAAATACAATTGTAAAGGACATTTTTCCTTGATAACGACGTCTGAAAAACTGATCTTACTTTATCCGCTTTGACTTAGGGTGGCATTAATAGTCGTCGACTTAAGATCGAAATCAAGTAGGTGATCTCAGAAAAGTCAAATGCTAATGTCAAGCCTTGGCTAATACCAATGTCAATCTCAAGATAGTGTCTATTAATAAAAATGCTGACAGCTACTCAAGTTTGATATTAGCCAAGGCTTGACATTAGGATACACGAATCTTACCCGTGACAACAGTCGTTAGAATTGACTCTGTGTCGGCGAGCCGTCGAACGACTCCTCGTTTATCAGCCGCAGCTTCACAGACTCCCTCCTCAGGTTGTAACTCGTCGATATGTGACAGTGCTTGACGTCTACATTCAGCAGGTCTTCATCCAACTCCACGCCACTTTTCTCGACGTCACACGCCGCGCTCGGCTTCCGCTTATGGCGAAACGACGCACTTCTAGCTGAACTGGAGCCCAGATAACTGTCCGTCGTCGTGTTACCATTATTAGTCTTCTCCGACTGACCAGCCCCCAAAGGATCCAGCTGGATGTTGCTGCGCAACTGTGGCGAGGAGTCGATGCAAGGAATGAGCTGCTTGAACTCTTTGCGAAAGTTCTCGTTCATCCACGCGTAAATGAAAGGGTTGTAGCAAGTGGACGACATCGCGATAACGTGCGAAATGAAAAAAACGAGGAAGTAGTATTCCAGGTGAATGGCGTACATGTAGTAGTCGTTGCAGAGGTTGATGATGTTCAGAGGCAGCCAAGATAGGCCGAAGATCGTCACCATAGCTATCAGCATCTGGTTGGTCCGCCTCTTTCGGCTCTTATCGATCTCTTCCTTCCTCGAGTTCTGGCTCGCGGCCTTGGCTTTGGCGCGGTCGTTCAACTTGAAGCTCACGCACGTGTAACAGAAAGCGATGACGACGAAAGGCAAAACGAACTGTAAACACGAGGTGGCAGATCCGAAGATCCTTCGCAGCTTCTCCGAGGGCCAGGTTTCCTCGCAGTACTTCCCGTAGGGCAAGTCATAGTACGTCATAAATATCGCGTAAGGCATCGTGACGGTCACAGCGAAGGTCCATATCATTATAATGACCGAGATGCAGGTCTCGACCTTCATGCGCGGCCTGAAGGGGTAAATTATTACAAAGAACCTATCGATAGCTATAGACATAAGTGTCAAAGTAGATATGTATACGCTGCACCCTTGTGCAAAAGGCATTATGTGGCATAAGAGAGAGCCGAAGTTCCATGAACCACGGAACGAATAGAGAGGCGTGAATGGCACGGCGAATATGCACAGGAGGATATCCGATAGTGCAAGGTTCGTGATGAATAAGTTGGTCACTGTCTGCATGGCCCGATTCCTGATGACGACGTAGCAAACAATAACGTTGCCCAGGATTCCAAGGACAAAAATGACAGTGTAGATAACACAGAAGATTGCCTGGATCACTTTATTATCGATGAGGTTATCTCTGGGTGGCTTAGTGTGTAGAGTGTACAGTGAGTCGTTGTTGTGTAACATCTGTGACATATTTGTCCCGAAACTAAAAGCTGTCTCGTTGACCGCCATCTTTTTGGGATCTCCGTAAGTGTCAGGGATGGTTGAAACTCTTTATATAACTTCTTGAATGTGGAGATTTAACACCTGCAATTCCCACCTGAAACAAACGAACAACTGTTATCGTGTGTGAAGTAAAACACAAAAAGTAAGTACCTCCTTCCGGTTGATTGTATTTTCACCTCAAGATTATGTGCATTACTCAAGACTCCAGAGTCTTACATTGATTCCAACACATATTTGAATGTCTTCAAAGGTTGCAGCGCAAAGACCACAAACAGAAGATATAAAGGATTATCTACGCTTACGCTTGGAATCTCTTTTATTCTATCTCTCCCTACACATAATTATATCAGTGATGGTTATACATACATATTTCCTTCTTAGCACTGACTGCAAAATAATAATTTCCCAGAAATTTACCGAGAGAAATTTCAAATTTACCATGGCGGTTGAATGCCATACTTCTCGTGAGTTAGCGGACTGTAAAGGCTTGAACCGACATCAGTGCGTTATTATTAAATATTCGTTAACCAGTTTGTTATACTCTTAGTTAAGGCACAATAGTAGGTACAACTAGCGCCGCCAATGAAAAAAAATCATATCTTATTTTTGGATGCGTTTTTTGCTAAAAACTCTCCTGAAAAATCTCAACGCGAGGCTTAACTATTGTAGGACCTAGGTTTGGATTTGAGATCCTAGAACCTACGAATGCAATCATTTATCGCCAAAAGTGGCCACGCCGCAACGTTCCTAATACAAAAGAACACATTACCGACCGGTAAAACGCGCAGAAAAAAACGGCCACTTTTGACTTGTATTTTATCTTTCGGCCAGGGTTTTGAGTAGAATTTGTTTCTTCGAGTTTCACTTTTTACAAAGCAATCGTTAATGTATTATCGCGTCCAAGTGGTCGCTTCATCCATCTTTTGTAAGTAGAGATGCCACAGGACGCTGGATAATCATTAGACCTAGATAGTACAGTCGCCCGTAACGGTTTAATTCACGTAAAAGGTTATCGGCTACCCTTTCGATAAAGCTACGGTAATTCTGCATATTATAAAAACCTAAGTCTTGCAATTCCTAACCCGCCGTAAAAAAAAAATCCCTTACATTTTTAGGTACTGTTTTTTTTAAAATTTAATTCAATGCCGTAATATTCTACAGCCTCATCTTAATTTAATTTAAAAAAAAACAATGCAAAAAAAATTATGGGATTTTGGCATTCTCTCGGATCACGCGTGCCCACTGCGGATTGGCAATTTTCGCGCTGAGGGCATTATATTAGGCCTCAAACGCTCAGGTGTTTTCCTTCACCGTTAGCGAACGTTTTGCTTATAAAAGGCGATAAAAATAACAGGACCGATAAAGGCAACGTTCCTCGGTAAGTGACCTTTAATAAAAGGCCAGAGGTAGAAGAAGCCTTAGGAAGGCAATAACAAAATTAAAGCAAAACTCCAAATCAAAGACCTTATTCAGAGACCACTTCGAAGTCTGGGTTTTATTTTTGTACAGTCTGATGTCAAAGTCACTTTCAAAGTAATGTGAAGAACCATTGTGTGCATTCTGTGTTTGGATAAAAATGTATATTGTAGAGGAATATCAAATAGTTTTATAGTTTGCATGCTAAATAAGCAGTAAATAAGCAAGCTTGATTGCTGAAACGCACTGAACGTATTTTGCGCGACTATCTACAGGGTGCACTCTAAGTCGATAGCGGAACTTTAAGTAGGCTTTCTACTGATCAATACAAACAACTTGTACTAGGTGGCGAAAAAAATGGAGGGAAAAAAATATCAGGTGTTTCATACATTTGGCGCAGTACTGAGTCGACCTTTTGTATGGAACAGCTGATTTTTTTTCGCTCCATTTTTTTCGCCACCTAGTACAAGTTGCTTGTATTGATCATTAGATGGCCTACTTAAAGTTCCGCTATCGACTTAGAGTGCACCCTGTAGTACTTCGCATTACGCGTTAACAAATTACAATACATGCAAATTCGGCTGCGCGGCCTTACCACGCGTAATCTTGTATGGTTTCTGCGTATTTTCAGCGCAACAGTCACAGTCACACATAATATTGGGGGTCCTTTACGAGATGTATTGTATACTAGCTTTTGCCCGCTACTTCGTCCGCGTGGACTACAGATAAAGGATATGTCCTTTACTTTGCCCCTAAGTGTAAAAGCGTAATAATATGTAGCATATGTATTATTCTGGTATCTGAGCTATCTCCATTCCAAATTTCAGCCAAATCCGTCCAGCCGTTTCAGCGTGAAAGAGTAACAAACACACTCACTCACTCACAAACTTTCGCATTTATAATATTATAGTGTGATAGTGTGATACGTATACATATGTTACATGCCGGCAGGAGATCTGAAACTTGGCACGAACGTAGCTTTCACATGTTCGGTTCGAACTTGAAGTAGAAACACCCTGATCAATAAATTGTTTCTCTACTTTATTTCCATTTACTGTCAATTATTGAGTTTTATTTTTTATTTTGCGCGAGAACGGATGAAGTTAGGTAGGAGAAAACAGTCAATGGCCAAAATGTTCTCCGTTAAATTACCTACAATATTGTCTTTGAATATACATATGTAGATAAAATATATAGTTAGTGTTCGAGATATGCTCACATTCATGTTACAAAAAAATTAAAACATCTAAACATTTATAATAGGTTGAAAAAAATTCACTCCAGTGAATTTTTTTTCAACTTATTATAAATGTTTTAATTATTCCCTAGCACGGGTTAGTGCTTCAGAAAAAAACAAAAAGTGGATAAAAACATCTAACTAGGACAAAATGTCGTAGTGAGGCCTATGCCCAGCAGCCGCAGTGGGCTTTATTTATGGGCTGGATAGATAGATAGGTACATAGACGACCAAATGTTACGTGGCTAAATATACGCTGTTTGTATTAGCATTAAAAAGGCTTCTATAGACATTTTCATCATAACTTTTCGTATTTTTGTGACTTCCACACTTGACTATGCGCCGCTCTAGCAGATATTTTCCATCCACGATTCCGCTGAAATTGCCGGTGTTTATAGCGCGCAATAAAACTCTGAGTTACGGGCGAGTCCTTTCCATGAAAACAGGAGACGGGGTCAAGCTGGTATTACCTGGGCCCTCAATAACAAGTTCGGCAAAAATAAAGGTAAATAAGGTAATCATTTTTCCGCTCGGCGCTTCAGTTTGTTACCTCCTGGTTTCCGACTCGCTAAACATCCCTAAGGCCGGCCACATTCCCGGACGGAAAAAAACGAATCAGGATTCCGAACGCAGTTTTTTTTTGCACGGAAATCATCCACTTGAAAAAAATAACCCTCCTTCTGGGTCAGTCGGGTAAAACAGTTACAAAAATATATAAATTTTGAAGTTAAGTATAAAATAAAAATTGTTATATTCAACTTTTTTTACAAGATTGACACCCTGTTGACCAGTAGATTACACCCTGTAAAAAGAGTCCGGATGTTTTGTAACACGTTGAATGTGTGAGTGCCATTCCCGGAATAGAAGAGCCTGTCCCGACCTCCGGTTTAAACTTAGAATAACCCCCTGACATTTGACCCTTTCTGCAAGTTTAGTCCGCAAAGTGACAGCTAAATTGAATTTAACGCGCCCAGAATAAAAGTGCGCGAACGCGATAGATAGGTACTACTGTCGAGGGCAGAACCACCTGGGGCCTGAGTCTGTATCGCAATAGTGCGTCGATAGGCTCCCAGTTGTAGGCTTTAATTACGATTTCTTAATGCTGTTTGTCCTTTTAATATTTTTGTAGTACAGCAAAGAATATTCAATGCTGCACTATTTATTATTATTATGAATGTTTTATTTTATACTGTTCAACTTAGTAATGCACCTTTGTCCTTTTACTGGGGACCTATCGACACGCCATTGCGTTACAGAATAAATATCCGGTACCGTCAGCAACACGCTAGGTCACCTACTTTCAGTAAATGTAAATGCTTTATAAAATATTCACTTGAAGTCTTATAAAATATTTGTACCTAAATTCTTCAAATATTGTATTCGATGTAAAAGGATAAATCCTTTCTTTTTGATGCTATTAATTTCAATATAGCTTTACCATACGTTATCCATGTCGCTCAATAAATCTAAAAGTCATACATACTTCACCTGTAGAACGCGCTCTAGATACATGGAAAAATCTAAATGGCAGTACCACAGACCTTAAAAACATAACCCTCCTTTGGACAGTCTGGTAAAAACCACGAAGCATGGAGTATTTCGGCCCTAAGGCAGACATTCAATGTCAGTAGCACACATGGGAGCTACAATCAATTACGGTTACTACCATTGGGAGTACTACAAACATTTTGAGGTTACTAAGAGGAGCTAAAAACTAAGGACCTCCAAGTAGTCAAAGGGTATTTTCGCGACTCACATTTTCTGGCAAAACCTGCTGGCCGCCAAGCAGGACACTTCTTAAAACCACTAAAGAACAAGTAAAGGCTTTTGAATTTGGAATATTTGGACAGAAAATCACATTGGGCAGAGGTATTTTGTTTTTTTTTTAGCCTCCATCAGCCAGTGCTGTGTTAGGAAAAAAGGTGCGCGCGTCGGATGAGCTTTGCACATGCGTACTGGCGATCCCTTCCAAAGTTCAATCTCCTGGATTATACCAGGGTTTTGCCGTTTAAAACGCGTGCGGAGAGCGCGGTTTGAAGGCGTATTCAAGGAGGGGAGCGTGGATAGTGTAATAACCGTACTCAATTTCACGTAGAGCGGAGGGACCGACAAATGATTGCCGTGAAATTTCCGTTCCGCCGATGGCCGACGGGTTTAGGGCTCGGCGGTGGCTCGTCAGCATATTTCTGACACGCTATGACGATGACCGGCCAGATTTTCGTTTTGTTGTCGAAAGGAATGGAAAGCTTGGGGAATAATGTTGAGGTTATTATACCCTCACGTTTGAGATTCCTGAAAGAGTCACAAACTCTTTTTACTGGGCCCTAGTTATGTTACCAATAAGTTGCCAAAAACACAACCTTTGACAGATGCGTAATTCAACATTGGGACATTTGCAGATGGACTGGGCTTGCCCAGAACCTACATGGTCTTTGACAGTCTCGAGGGTCCTAGTGAGCCCGCAAATCAGTTGTTTGAGGCGTGCAAGACTGCATGCACACTAAATAAAATACAACGCTTGAACGCGATTCACGACGCGCCGCCGCGCCGCCGCCCGCGCCGTTCCTTTTTTTTTTTTTTTTGAAAACTTACAGCCTTAGGCCGGCCACATACAGACGGAACTTTTCGGTAACGGAAAAACAAATCAGAATTACAAACGCAGCAACTACATACAAATCTATGAAAATTCCGGACGGAAAAAACTGTATTGTGTGTGGTAGGTCCATAGATTTTTATGCAGTCACTGCGTTCGGAATCCTGAATCGATTTTATCCGTCCGAAATTCCGTCTGCATATGGCTGGCCTTGGAATCCGAAAAGCTTACACTTTCTTTGCCACCCGCCACCCCACTTAGTGCATTTTTAAACTTCTCGACACAAACAATTAAAAAAAAACAGCTATCAGAACAACCAAGCGAGTATCGGCTAACAAACCGATCCAGCGAGCGCATCACTACCGATGCGGACTCCGTCGTTTCCATTGTGTTTTAATTGCTTGTGCTGCCACCGCGCGGAAGCGAGTGTAAATTGTTTTCCGCCGGAGCGCTGGCGGCTATCCTGTAAGGCCCTTTTCACACGTGCCGGGTGCCAGGTAGTCGGTGCCGGGTGCCGGGTAGTCGGTGCCGGGTGCAGGGTAGTCGATGCAGGGTGCCGGGTAGTCGGCGCCGGGTATCTGATGGTGAGTAAAGATGGTGGTATAGAACCCTCAGTACGCGATTCCGAATCGCACTTGGTTTTTCATTTTGTAAAAATTCATGAGTTGTTCAATTCGGAACCCAAAGTTTTTTGTTCGAAAGTCCGTTATTGGCTTAATCTTATATTTAGACAATATTGAGAAACTAATTTCAATATTTTTTATTTTGGTCCAGTAGTTTTGTTTTTATGCGCTAAAATGATTTGTTCCTATGACCGCCAACAGTATGCAGACCGTCGCGTGACGTCATAAAACTGTATATGTGAAACGTTGTAAAATCCAAACTACTGAACCAAAATAAATATATTGAAATTAGTTTCTTCTAATAGCCTAAAGTTTTGAATAAGCCAATAACGCACTTTCGAACAAAAAACTTTGGGTTCCGAATTGTTTTAATCGCAACTGTACGTCATTCACCTCTTGTTTTCTCAGACATACATAATAGTGGATAGCGATTTTGAATTTCAGGCATTTTGGGACTAAGGGTGATTGAGATTTAGACAAACTGAAATTATGTCCTTAGTCTGGAGGTCCTTAGTTTTTAGCTCCTCTTAGGCATAATGACAAAGGCGTTTTGTTTGTTACGGACCAGACGGGTGTGAACCCTCTAGAGCCACAGGCGCAAAACCATTGGTATGTTCCCGCCCTTTCACGGGGCTTCACGACGTGAATGTGAATGTGAATGTGACGTTTCAGGGAGTAAGATGAAAATACATAAAATATATCGGGCCTCAAGTGTTTTTTTTAATTGGAACAAAGTTGTTGTTGAAATACCTACCTATGAACCTAAATTATTTTTTTAAGGATAAGCAGGTCTTGTTTCAAGTTTTATGGTAGTCGGGTTTTTGTTTTTAACTCATTTATTACATAGTAACTACTCCAAAAATAACCAATAGAAACTCCGCGTAGACTCTACCTACAGTAATTTTAGAACGCTTTCTAAAATAAACTCTAGCGCTTTAAGGTGGGATGATAGCAACGTGGCGGGAAATTCAAAATCTTCACACTTTTTTACATTTTGTAGCTAAACTGAGATATTTTTGTACAGCGATTTTTCGTTCGCGGAAATAACAAAGTATTTTTTTCATTATTGTAAACAACAGAACAACAATAATTCAGCCGATTATGTGTTCTGGTCTACGAAGCAGGTGCACTGCCCAAAAAACTTGTCGTTGACCAGAACACATAATCGGCTGAATTATTGTTGTTCTATTGTTTACAATAATGAAAAGAACACTTTGTTATTTCCGCGAACGAAAAATCGCTGAACAAAAATAGCTCAGTTTAGCTACAAAATGTGAAAAACTGTGAAAATTTTGAATTTCCCGCCACGTTGCTATCGTCTACCCTTAATCTTAAAGTTTACTTTATCAGTCCGCTTGCTGGTTAGAATCGACCTTGTTATTAAATAATAATGCGTTGCTGGTTGATTTATGAGTTCGGACTTGTCATCGGTTTTAGGTATCGGTGTAAATAACGACCTATATTTAGTATAAATGATACTTTAATAAGTTACAAGGTGTGGTTTTGTAAAATGACACCCGTCTCAGGGCTGATTTACATGATACTGAAGCCAAAAAAAACATTAAAAAAAACTGTGCGAAATACCCAAAAATTATTCAACTTAATTATACTAATGCTTGCGGCTGCACTCGCAATATCGAGCGCCATATCGCGCGCGCTTTGAGAAGGCCGGGGGTGTCCGCACGTCGCGGTTATTGTAGAACAAAGTGAACATAGTATTTTTTTAATATTGTTTTAAATAAAAAATTAAGCTTATTTTTAGTTTCAAGCGTTACTAAAACTATCTCCCCTGAGTCAGTTGTCACTGACCAAAACAACACTCTGTATATTCAATATCATCTTTGATCGCCTCACCTGTCACGCCCCCATTCGCTAACGGTGATGAACTATGTAAACATTGTCGTTAAAAACGCACGTTTTTTGATGGCTTCGCACGTGAGCACTCATCATCATCTTTCTTCTAAATATATAAAACCAAGTCGTGTTAGTTACACCATTTATAACTGGAACGGGTGGACCGATTTTTATGATATTTGATTCGTTGGATTTCTCTCCGCCCCGAATAGCAGAATAACCATTAAAACAACGGAAAAACTCACGAGAAAAAAAAAAAGTCTGCGCGGACGAAGTCGCGGGCAAAAGCTAGTTACATTTAAGAGCTGTTATCCTCTACTTGTCAGTGCAGCATTCTCAATGCACTTCGATCACATGCCAGTTCCTTCGCACCCTGGTACGTCACGACATATATACCTTCTCGATGCTAGGCCACTTGCTACGTCACGTGAGCGCTAGGCCGGCTAAAAATCAGTGCAAAAACCAGTTACTAGTCAATATATCTTTCTTTGGACACAATCTTCTTCTTCTTAATCGATTCCTCATGGCTAAGGATCGCGACCATGTCGTACTCGCTTCCATTGGGAGCGGTCTTCCGTCATATGAACTGCCCGGTGAATGCTTCCTCCAGCCGCTGCTTTTATCGCATCAGACCATCTGGTTGGTGCCCGTCCCCTGGCGCGTTTGCTATTCACCTGTCCCAATATTATGGGTGTCCAAAGAAGCTGAGGGTCTTTTCTTGGCATATAGTAGATAAGCGTTTTTGGACTTTAAGTTCTTTAATTAGGGACTCGTTAGTGCGCTTTGCCGTCCAAGGTATTCTAAGCAGCCTCCTCCAGCACCACATCTCGAAGGCGTCTATTTTGTCGATGTCTTTTCTTTTAAAGTCTCTGCACCATAAACGAATATCGAGAAGACAAGGGCTCGAACCAGCCGCACTTTATAATACTTCGGTTCTTCCATATTGGACACATAGTTGAACGGATTTTTCAAGAGCGTAGACGCGCAGGTATACGGAAGGAGGTTCTTCTTCTGGATCGGTCCCTCAATTCTGAGGATCGTGACCATATACAATGGTTCTCCACTCATCATGGTCATGGGCGCGATGGGATGCGTGCTGGATGGATCTACCTGCTGCCCTCTTTAGGACATCGGACCAGCGCATTGGTGTTTTTCCAGAGTATGACGTGGTGATCGCATAATATGCCCAAAAAAGCTGAGGGCCCTCTGGCGACAGGCTGTTGACAGTCGCTGAGCTCGTTTAGGATGGAAATATTGGTTCTGAAGGCGGTCCACGGGATTCTGAGCATTTTCCTCCAACACCACATCTCGAAAGCATCGATTCTGCCACAGTCCGTCAAGTAAACGTTGTGTAATTTAAATCCAGAGATGACGATCCGAATACCTGATCCATGGATTTAAATATTTTGGTGATTACAGAGTAATTTACAACGGGATTGAAAGGGTTTACCCTCGAACTTTTCCCAAAGGGAAGTATTTTGAAGTTAATTAGCAAGTAAACAAACCTCTCAGATTAATTAAGCGGCCGAAAGGGGAAAAGTCTGGAAACAGGGAATAAAAAAACCGGCCAAATGCGAGTCGGACTCGCGTTTTGAGGGTTCCGTACATTTATGCCTTTTTATCTACAGGATGTTAAAAGACCGCCGACAGACTCGAAAGGCACGCATAACAAAACAAAGTTCTTTTTCCATAAATTATTTTTGGGAAATGATTTTGGTTTTTTAGATTATAATTTTGGAAAGTATTTTATCACGCAATGGAAGTGTAACGCAGAGAAGTCATATTGCGCAAGCGTTGACATAAACTTATGCTACTTACGCTAGAGGAGTTTAGAATACATTGCAGCTTGCAATTTTAACGTCGCTTCGTCGGAAGGATAGGGTCCTGTTAGACACCCTTCGGGAGCGGAACCTTAGGGAAGTATTTTTAAGGCCCACTTTCATAAATATGAGTTAGTGAAGATTTAGGTGACGGCACTCGCTTTTGTCGGAGCACGCCATTAGAGTTATGCGACTTTTTAGTACTTAAACGAACTAAATTTTCTTGGAAAATAGGTCGGCGCGTTTGGAGAAGTTAATCTTTGAACACTAAAGCAGCCTTTCCCAACCTGTTTTCAATGGAGGACCCCAAGCGCCATTACCAAGATCTGAGAGCCCCTAAAAACCTACTTCTTAAAGTGGAGGTTGGCAGTCAGCTCCTTGCGTCCTTGTATTCATAGCTGTTCTGAATATAAAACTTTCAGCCTTCTGTTAAAATCTCATTCCATATTGAATTCGGGATCCCGGACAAAATAAACGCGGGCGGACCAAATATAAATGGCGGGCCCCAAGTTGGGAAAGCCTGAACTAAAGTATGGACAACGCCGCCTCAAAGGACAACAAAGTAGGAAGGGGAATGCTATGACAATATTGAGTTTGTTTCACCCCCTGTCAAGTTACGTTAATGTCATGTAAGACTACGAAATGTCTCGTCACTCTTGAAAATATAACCTGTGCCTCTATTCTCTAAAAATTCCTCCCTCCGACCGACCGTCAAAACACTGGAAAATAGCCCTTATTGAAATTAACAATCTTTTTTTTTACATTTAAGAACGGGATTATTTACGGTGGACATTTTAAAGAACACAGGGGCAGATTAAGAGAAAAATAAATAAATGAACCTCAAAACTGGCGTTATCTCGCTCTGATTTTATATAATTAGAGCCAGAGGGCGTGAGTCTTGCAGTTCATCCTAAATGTTTTCTTTATTAGTAGGTACAGTCGGCCAAACGCCTTTTTGTTCGATTTGCGCCCTTATTCTGCGCGCGGTAAGAGCTGCCATGAGGTATCTGTGACTGTGGCGGACCGTACAAGCAATGGTTTTTTAAGGGACTTTTCTTTTTATAACCCGCCGTAGGAAAATATCATGTTTTTAAAAAGGTTCTGTTATTTGTTTTTGTACTCCGAATCACGAAAATGTTAGCGAGCACGAAGCATTGACACTGAAAAACGGCCACCGGACTAAATCCCATAGATTCCACAATAAAAACTTGTCCCCACAGAAACAAAAGATATCAGCAATAGAACAATACGAAACATCATTTCGACCAAACGTCTAATATTCGGATGTCAACCTTATTGCATTAGTGTACAGTTTTACTTTCCCAAAGGCAATTTGGGCATCTATTTTTCCAGACACATTTCAGAGTTCTATGTTTTATCTAGTTTTATCCTTGATCGAAGAAACGGCAGCTGTATTTTAAATCGCGACTGCATTCACGTGAAATAGTGTAGGCCATCAGTTGACTGCCAGTCGAAAATTGGCTATGGAATTGCTAAAATACTGTCATAAGAGGAGGGTACCCCATTCATTAACGCCGCCAATGTTTGTTATCCAAGGATGTAAAACTATAGCCTGTTTGCAGCGAGTGCCGGTGTTGAATACCGAGCTAGCGAAGGTTTCTAAATATGAGCCACGAGCGCAACCAGCGTAGCGAGGTATTCAGAAGCACGAGGCGAACTAATATAGCATTCGTTCGAAACACACAACTTTTCATCTCACAGAGCGAGGAAATGAATATTAAATGCACCAAAAAAAATACAGGCAACTAAGTAAATAAAGGTTAGTGAAATGAGTTGCCTTCTTTGCAAGTGACAGATGAGTAAAATGAGTTCCTTTATTTCTTCTGGCCGCGTTCCTATTTTGAAGCGACCAAAAAGAGGGGTATTATAAGTTTGACCTTTTAGCTTCAAATAAGCATATCTCATAAACGGCGGAACCGATTTTGATAAAACATACCTAATATCTAAGAACATAAAACTTTCAAGTAAAATAAAACCGCATCCAAATCGGTTCACACTTTTAAGAGCTAGGTACAGTGCCACAGACAGACACACAGACAGACAGTCAAACTTATAACACCCTATTTTTCATCACATCGAATCACACTCGGACACTCTAAACCGGATTTGGATGAAATCTTACACACCATAATAACACATAGGCCGCTATAAATTCCCGTGACTTCGTCCTTGCTGACATCGATAACGGGGGAAACCACTTCATCTAAGTCTGTGCGGACAAAGCCTGGGGCAAAAGGGAGTTAACATACAACTTTTACTATAGGAGCAACCCCAATAGGCATTACAAGTACACACGACAGCACGTCGACCCTTACACGCTAACACTCTACTCGGTCACGTTACGGGCGACTTTAGAACAAAAGTGTACACTCTGACGTGCTGTCGTGTGTACGTTTATTGTTATGTTTTGTAACTTCCGGAAGTACCTAAATAAATCAAATCATTCTGTACGTTTACGCTTATTGTTATGTTTTGTAACTTCCGGAAGTACCTAAATAAACAAAAAACATTAATTCTTTTTTTTTTCAACAACGTTATCTATGTGACCGTGCCCTATAGAGGTTTGTTTTCTCACCCAGTTTCCAATTCAAATAATAGAGAGAAAATCTTGCTTCAACAGTTCAAACCAATACGTCTTCTAATTCCACTGACAGAACCTACTTACTCTAAGGCTGGGTCCAGACAAGTGTAACGTGTAATGTAATCCACCGTGTAATGTAACACGAATTCTACGTGTGGCCGGCACTACGAGCATTACATGTAACGCTCGCCCCGGCGCTCGGGCTGATCCAATGACTTTGTATTAGAATGTCATTGGGCTGATCCATCGGCTGTCGGTTTTTGCGCGAACACAAAGGCACCAGTTGTAGCGCTCGGTGACGTCAAGTTCGTGTGCCGTCCACACGATGACGCTAAATTACGCGTAATTTTACATTCAACGTAACAAGCGTCTGGACCCGGCTTAAGATATTCAAGTCCTCTAATAATAACACATCTCTTCGTGACCGAGAAAATTTCCCGCCCGCCGCTATCCAAACAGAATACTTCCAGTCGGCCGAAAACAAGTTATGTCTGGGCTAGAGAATGCGTAATCAGATTGTTTTGCAAGTCGAGAGAATTTATATCGGACTAAAAAGCCATTGCGCCTTCGTAATGATCACCTCATGTTTCCTTTGGTCTAGTAGGCCGATAAAGTAAAACTGAAATAGGATGGAATCGTATCTTATTAAATCTTTTTTTAATTATTTTGATGAATTATAACCTGAACGTGTAGGGGTTACCCTTAACACGAAAATCGCCAATCCGCATTGAGCACGCGTGGTGAATTAAGCTCGCACTCTTCCTCTGAGAGAAGGCCTTTGCCCAGCTAGTGGGACATGTACAATTGTACAGGCTACATCTTGCTTTTTTATAAAATTATCTGGTTACAATTTTAAGGTCATCTTATTAAAAAATATACTCTACACCAATTTTTCTACTTTTTTATGAATTTCGAAAAAAAATAACTGTGTAAGAAAACATCTCAAGGAAATCCGGCAACGCACCGACCACTTAACTTTTGCGCACGTATTTTTTGTAGACCTATCAACTAAGCTAAGAGATAATTTCTCTAGGTATGCAAAAGATAGACAATGCCCGGGACATGTTTTTTTTAGCACGAGGAGGCTTCTCCTGCTAAAAAAATATGTCCCAGGCTATTTTCTAACTAACTTAACCCTCGTTAGAATCCCAAGATAAATAAGAATTGCAAGCCGCAATAAAACCAAGTCAGGCTCCAAGTATGTTAAGTACCTAATTAAATAACCAAAATTTCCGCTGGAGCGAAAACAAAATTACATTAATTTTACTTTTCGCAAAGAATTTAATTAGAAATTCCTTTTCGGCGTTAGAGCAACGGAACCGACGTCGTTTCTGTAGTTGTGTCCAACATTTTCATCCCTCGAACTTTAGTCTGATACTGAAGACCCGAAAAAAGAAAACTCGAATGAACGTTTGCTCTCCATCTGCAAGGTCGAATCAACGTTGGTCGAGCCAACGTGATTCGAGTTTTCCTTTTTCGAGCTACAGTAGCGGAATCAAAATGAATAGGACATAGGACCTTTTTGTGAATTTAAGACATTATACGTAAAGTTAAAATCGCTTCTCCATACAAGTGTTTATCTTGCGCATCTTCAAAATTTGCGAAAAATAAGTTGTTCTGGATGAATTACCAGGGAGGTACAAAATAGTATCTATCTATAGGTATAATAAAACAGATAACGCTTATTAGAAACTCAAAATACCGTATCTCTTCTTTCTTAGCAAACCACATACCTAATCATGAATTTTTGTGCAGTATCTTTGACCGTTGAACATGGACATTAATCACTGATTTGCATTTTCATAAAACCCTGGAAGCTGAACTATATTAAAATGGGATCAAACTAAGAGACTAAAGGTAAGCGTTCGTGATTCCCAAAAAAGTACTCATTATAAAATGAATTCTGAACATAAATGCTAGAAAAATATCTGCTAACTCTGCTATAAGTAAAGCATTTTAAGTAGATCTACGTAAGTTTTTTTTAGCTTGTTTAAAAGTCATCGTAGATGCCAAAGTAGCAAACAAATAAGTATTCAATAAAGTTAGCAAAATAGGATCCAAAAAGTGATATCTTTTTTTTGGCCGAATCTTTTCCATGCCATTGCTTGGCCCTGGCGGGCGTAGGCTATCTGCCGACTTAAGTATCGTTCTGTCCCTGCAGATTTCTCACAAAAGAACGTGACAGAACGATACTTAAGTATTTTCTTAGCCAAATTCTCAATTCAGAAACCGTGCCTATATCTAACTTTCTGCCGGTTTCTGAATTGAGAAATTCACTAAGCAAATTCATAAGTAACGTTCTATCTCCGCAGTTTTCTCACAAAAGAGTGTGACAGAACGATACGTAAGCATTTACTTAGTAAAATTTTGTTGAGTTGAGAAATTCACTAAGCAAATGGGTAAGAATCGTCCTGTCTCAGCAGATTTCTCACAAAAGAGCGTGATAGAACAATACTTACCCATTTGCTTAGTGAATTTCTCAACTCGGAAACCGGGCCTTAGTGCCGGTTACTGAATTAAGAAATTCGCTAAGCAAATGGGTAGGTATCGTCCTGTCTCTGCAGATTTCTCACAAAGGAGCGTGACAGAACGATGGTTATGTATTTGCTTAGCAAAATTCTCAATTCAGAAACCGCGCCTTAGACAACTCTATAAGATCAAAAGAGTGAGAGCTAGTTAGTATCGTCCGTTATCGTTGCGGCCATTCATGCTAAAATGCTGACAAAACAAGTATGCGGCCTTTCGGGTCTGTTGGCGGTCTTGTAAGACCCCTGTATAACATTTTATTTGTAGCTTTCATATAATTTCGCGGGTACGGACGTTCTTTTACTGGCCGGTCGTAATTGGGGGCGACGTGGTGGAGGTGCTGGCTCGTGCTAAGCGCTTTATGCTAAAGTCACAAGCTCAAAACCTAACTCGAGGGAAATTCTGAGTCTCGATACATCTTTGTAACTTCCTACCCTCAGAATGGTCTGTGTTCTACCCATACACGGCTGGGAGCGTTCAGGCTGGCCGAGCATCTCGCCTTGCGAGGCAAATGCTCGGTCAAAAGCGTGGACATAATAAAGTTGCGATGGGCGCGGAATAACAATGGTACACCTGGGTCAAAGTTTGTAAATAATATTATGCTAATACTAAACTAACTAAGGCCTTTGCATCTACGTAATGAGATGATTTATACAGCGTCCAGTGGCAGCTTCACTCACACTAGATGGGTGAAGAGACCACTCGGCGCTGCAGTGCCTGGGACATTGTTTTAGATGGAGTAGGCTTGCCCAGCACCTATACCATCCTGACAGCTTAGTCGACCTAGCCCACAGGAAAGACAGGTCAATACGTGTTGAGCCAACTGAGCCGCGGGTTTCCTCACGATGTTTTCCTTCACTGTTAGCGAGTGGTATTGCTACTACAAATTCACAAATGTACGTAACTTTGAAATTGAAGAATCGAACCGGGTACCTCTTGCTTCAGAGTCCACTGTTCTACCCACTAGACCACCACTGCTAATGCTAATAAAGAACATTGAAAATCAATCAATCGAGCATTTCGCGAGCTACCCGCTGCCCGGCCAGTCTGCACACACCCGCGCACGTCGGGGCCCTTAACCTGTAACGCAATGGTGCCAAAATGGGCTCCCGGTTGACGGTTTTAATTCCGATTTATTGATGCTGTCGGTCCATTGTCGGTCCTTTTAATGTTTTTGTAGTACAGCAAAGAATATTATGAGTCTAATCCTAAAGGATTAGTACGCTGGTTGCAGGAGACAAAACGAACAAATCCCGGTTTTGTCCTTCTACCTCGGACGCCATTGATACGCCATTGTGTTACAGGCTAAGGCCCCTGTCCTTCAACATTCCGCACAAAAAACGCGCGTGGCCAGTGAAAGAAGGCTGTCTTACAACAAGAGGACGTGATTTTGTCCACAACGTGGCCTGAATTGAGGGCTCGGAGGTAATAGGCCATAAAACACACGCTGAAGGGCTTTACTGATGATATATAGCGAGGTTCCGCCCAGATTTGTACCAATTTGCGACCACACATATTTTTCTGCGAAACAAATGGCGTTTTATAGAAAAACCTCGAAATACCAGCTGAAAACGGTCTTAGCCGGTTTTTCAGTGCGCTTTTTTTTTACCCTAGACCCAAAAAGAGTGTCTACTCTAGGTCTAGGGTTAAAAAAAGCGCACAACGTCTGTAGCTCTTAAACGGGTCTTAAAGCTCTTAAAGTAAGATGCAGGAAGAGGGTTGTTAATTAAAGAAGAAGTTGCTACGACTGTTGAAAATGTAATTAATACCTTGCCCTCAATCCCCTAAACCCCAGTGTTTTTAAGAGCAAAGAAATCTACCTAAGACTAAGGAAGGGTTCGAGCCCACTCATCAAGTGGAACAAACTATAGTCACCCTTCTGGTTAGTTACTTGGTTTCAGATTCAGAATAGTTTCAGATAGCGATCTACGCTCGGAAACATGTATGAACGACGTGGTTACAGATTCAGAATAGTTTCAGATAGCGATCTACGCTCGGAAACATGTATGAACACGATGTATCTGAAACTATCGATGTTCTCTTCCCGGGAATATTGCCAGTCACTGGAAACATGGTCGGCAATGTTCCGCCAACTGGGAATTTAACGGGAACTTTGCTCTAAACTTTAGATAATTAAATGTTTGTTTACTGAATGTTCCTGGATTATCTAAACACCAAATAATAATATACTAAACACGAAATGGTCACAAACTCATACGAATTTGATTGGTAGTACGGATTTTAGTTGGATTTTTTTACATTCAGTAAACAAACATTGAATTATCTAAAGTTTAGAGCAGTGGTTCTTAACCTATGGTCCGCGGACCACTGGTGGTCCGCGAAGGCCTCGCTAGTGGTCCGCGGGAGGGTCCTGTAGTCCAGCGCACATAGCGATAGTTGTCAATAAATTTTAATGTTGATTTTGAAAGTCATGTTTGAATAAGTTCCCAATGAATAAAATAACTGAAATTTTCGTGCGCGCTGGCGCGCGCTCTTACTCCCTACTGAAATATATTTTTAACCGCCAAAGATCCGCGTGACTGCAGATCGCGCCAAGGAATTACCGAATGCGCCAGATTTTGACGGGGTAATACAATAAATAGCCTATAAGTAACCTGCTGCGGCAGGCTCCGATGTAAAGTTGCGGTCTTCAGTTCAATTCGCAAAAAATAATAAATTGTATTGTCAAACAAAACCCTTAAAAGTCGAGTAATCAGTGCTCACTCATATTTTAATGTCGCACCGCACGTAGACTATATTTAGGTTAAAATCAGTGAATTTTCAAATGCGCTGCGCGCGTGTGTTCTTTTCAAAACATAGGAATTCTCCATCATGTAATTTAAGACTTTAAAAAGTTAATTTTCAGCCGCGCTGGGTGCGTTTGTTCAAATAATAGCTAAATAAATCTTCGTCATATAATTAAAAAGGGAAAAAACCGTGAATCTTCGGGCGCGCTGTGCGCGCATTTTTCACGCACCTACTACACATGCTAAGGAAAACTTGATTTTTAAGAGTTAAATCGTATAATTTTCGGGCGCGCTGCGCGCGCTTTTATAAACAAATGAAATCTTGATTATATTGACGGAAGATTAGGTATCTGATTGTGCCATCTTGCGGCTTAAAAAGGGTAAAATCGGTGAATTTTCGGGCGCGCTGCGCGCGCATTGCTACCGTCTGCCAATGAAATCTCCATAATACTCGTAATTTTAGTAAAATTGGTGAATTTTCGCGTGTATGTTCTATTGTTCCAAAACCGACTCATATTAATTTCCTGTATTCAAATTACTTACGTACATTATACTTTAGGTCAGGTGGTCCGCACTAAGAAAAAAATTATCAAAGTGGTCCGTGGTCCAAAAAAGGTTAAGAACCACTGGTTTAGAGCAACGATCAGTTGGCGGAACATTGCCGACCATGTTTCCAGTGACTGGCAATATTCCCGGGAAGGGAACATCAATAGTTTCAGATACATCGTTTGCTCTCCACAATGTTTCCCTCCGGATCACATCGTTCCAAGTAAATCCTTCGAAAGAAAGTTTTCTCGATCACGTAGTACGTAACACATACGTATCTGTTTCACGTCCATCTGTCACGCAGTTCCATCGACGTGACATGTTGCCAAGTAGGCTTGTTCCGAGCTCTACTCGTGAGTTGCTACCAGCGAAACTTACATACATACAATATACAGGGTGTTAAAAGACCGCCAACAGAGCCGAAAGGTACGCATACTAGACACCAAAACAAAGTACTTTTTCGATAAATTATTGCTGGGAAATAATTTTGGTTGTTTAGGTTATAATTTTGGAAAATACAGGGTGTTAAAAGACCGCCAACAGACCCGAAAGCCACGCATACTAGACACCAATACAAAGTACTTTTTCGATAAATTATTGCTGGGAAATGATTTTGGTTTTTTAGGTTATAATTTTGAAAAATATTTTATCACGCAATGGACGTGCAACGCACAGAATTCATATTGCGCAAGCGTAGGTATAAGTTTATGTTACTTAAGTTTGAAGTACCGATGTTTAGAATACATTGCGGGTTACAATTTTAACATCGTTTTTTGTAAGAAATATTCATAATTTTGATATGGCTTCTTGAGAAGGTATGTTAAGAACTAGATACAGAATACATTTCTGCAAAAAAAAAGTTTTGACAAGTCCGACTTTGAACCTTATTATCTCGGAAACCGTTGATTTCCCAGGCATAGTTCCTTGGGCAAAAATGTTCCTTATGATGAGGACAATACGTGGTTTCCCGCTTTGTTGGCGGTCTTTTAACACCCTGTATTTTATGGCGTAATGGAAGTGTAACTCAGAGAACTTATACTATTGCGCAAGTGTTGACATAAACTTAGGCTACTTACGCTCGAGGTGCCGATGTTTAGAATACATTGCGGATTGCAATTTCAGCGTCGTTTTTTTGTAAGAAATATTCAAAATTTTTATATGATTCCTTAAGAAGAAATTTTAAGTACTTGATACTTAACACAATTCTTAAAAAAAAATTTTGAAAAGTCCGACTTTGAACCTCATTATCTCGGAAACCGTTGATTTCCCAGGCATAGTTCCTTGGGCAAAAATGATCCTTATGATGAGGACAATATGTGGTTTCCCGCTTTGTTGGCGGTCTTTTAACACCCTGTATAAGCACTTTTAGATTCGTTTAGTGTAATTAATTAGTGTAATAAAGGTATCGATTTTGTACATTTTTCTTTACGCGCGGTACAATTCACTATGTATGGCACCTTACAGGAGTAACAGACGATCGAATTTGTGCGGCCGAACCAACGCAACGTTCGGTGCGCTGTTCACGCCACATCACCGTACCGAACCACAGATTGCACATACCTTTCAGTATCAGCAGTGCGTATCGTATGCGTTCGATGTGCAAACACTTCGAACCAACCGAACCGTAAATAATAATAATAACGTTCGGTGTAGCATGCTACACACGATCGAATATGGTCCGACACCGCACCGCGTTCGTGGTTCGGCCGTACCAAATTCGATCGTCTGTTACTGCTATTAAAGCTGTTGTCCACCGCACCGAACCGTCACGTCATTTCGCCAGCGTGATGACGGCGACGAATTAGCGGTACACACATTCTTATGACCGCTGGTCCGCCGGCGGGTTACGTCATGTCACGTCATCCTATAAAAAAAATATACGCCCATAATCTCGTTCTCGTTTGACGTTGACGTGACGACTGACGGTCCGGTGGACAGCCGCCCAAAGTACAGACGTTTCATTCTGATTGTTTTTTCTCAAAACGAGGCATAAAATAGCGAAATATCGTAAGTACAAGATAAGATAAGAATTCAAGTAAAAAAATATTTTCAACTAGAAGCTGCATGGGTAGAATGCGGAACAAGTTCGATTTACGTGACATGTCGGGACGTGTCGCGCGTGTAATGACTTGGACACGCCTCGACACGCCTCGACACGCCTAGACAAGCTTTGACACACGACGCGCGACACATCGGGACATGGCTGTGACACCATGTTATTTAGTTCCTTGAATTTGGAAGATACAGAGGCCGCAAAGGAACGGCGCACGTACTTACAGCAAAGTGTTGTATTGAGAGTGCAGTGAAAGAAACGCTTCAAACACTCTAAACGCTCTCATAGACGCCTCGATGCAAGTCTATAGTGAGTAATCGAGGGTTGCAAAAAGAAGCCCCTTAAATTTTAGAGAAGAAGGCAGAATATTAAGCAGAATTTTAGTTTAAATTCAATCAAAAAATCGTGCTGAAAGTCTTGCGATGTTTAAATAAATAAATGGATTGTAAAAAAACTTTTGTACTTACCCCTAGTCGATGTTAGAAGTTTATTAGTTTGATACAGATGTCGCCACCTGAGATATTTGCAAAACCGATGTTGGTGAAGTTGTAGTTTTTTTGGCTTTATAACCGTTTAAGAACAGTGTACCTTTTCACAAGGGTTTTTTTAAATTTTGGTTAATTTTATTTTTTAACCAACTGCTAGATGCAGATACAATAATAAATACTTCGAGACATTTTTATATCGATTTAACGGTTTCACTTACTTTTATTTTGTCGGAATAGACGATATGCGACATCCGTCCCTCCTCCGTGATTAAGACTTCCGGACGAGGTCGAAACATATCGGCTATTCCGACTAAATAAAAGTAAGTGAAACCGTTAAATCGATATAAAAATGTGCATTACTTACGAAAGTTGAAGTTTTAATACTTCGCGAAAAAAGCATTAGCCACATTCCCTGATATCTGTAAACACTTGATCAGTGATTGGAACAATGAAGTTGAAACAAAAACGCTGTTAACAGCAGTGAAGTTAGTCTCGAACTCATAACGAAGTCCGTCGAAGTGACGGGGGTTTCATACATGATCCTTTGTTACAAAAGAAGGAAGGATAGAAGAGAGAAATGAGCTGTCGAGTAAGGTCATTAAGAACTTATAGCTGTTAAAGTTGGGTATTGTTATTTAGGACGTAAAAAAGTTTAATTACATTAAAATCATATTAAATTTTAATTCCTAACTTAAAACTGTACCAATAAAAACATCAAGCAAGGCCCGAGTTGTTCGAAAAAAAAATAGAACACACTTTTCCGAAGAAACTGTTTCAAAGCATTGGTACGGTACGTCCCTAAGTATCGGGATAGCAACTTTATTCCACAATTAATCTCAGGTATTGCAAAATATTCACAACATTATTCTAATTAAAAATAAACTGCATAGCCCATACAAACAGTGACATTTATGACCTTACGCAATACTAGCATCACAGGCGGCAAATATGCGGCACAGTGGTAGCCGTCATTGCAGCTAGGGAAGAATTTTACCTAGGTACCTAAAATAATGTGTATACAAAATCGAGGTTTCGAAGTCTTTATTTCTATCCCTCAAAATTCCAAGTGGTCGACTTTTTTCATCTTTTCGAGGCAACCTGCATAATTCCTTTCACATTGTTATAAAAACCTCAATAGAAATCTTTCGTGAAATGGACTAGGCACTCGAAGACAAAAACCCAAAATAAAGCCTGCACAACTTTTCTTTGGATGCACTATTTTAAACGGCAAAACGGTAGCGTGTCGAGCTC
Source organism: Zelleria hepariella (assembly GCA_949319315.1). NCBI lineage: Eukaryota > Metazoa > Arthropoda > Insecta > Lepidoptera > Yponomeutidae > Zelleria > Zelleria hepariella. The sequence goes on along the minus strand of OX439385.1, from coordinate 10,057,961 downwards.
CAATTTAGGATGCCGTCTAGCTAAATAAGTAGGGGCATAAACGTTTCACATATTGAATAGGAAGTGGCCGCGGAAAGAAAAAGAAAGCAAAGTTTAATCCGAATCAGGGTCCGTCGAGTCGATGACTGTAGTGGGTAATTTGCGAAGTAGCCCGGCTCGATTCCAACTTTACACTCGATTTTGTTAAGGGGAAGCCAGCCAGTCAGCCACCCAGCCCCAGCCAGCCATTCCATCCAGCCAGCTATAGGATTGGCCTTGTCTTTTAAAAGAGGTTTAATGGTCGCAAAACTTTTTCTAACGTAACTTTTAGAACTTAAAATTTTTGTCCCACCATTTTTTTTCTTTAGGATTGGCCAGCCAGCCAGCCATTTCATCCAGCCAGCTATACTCCGAGCAATTTTAGTGGTTTTAAAGCCGAAGGTATTTTGTTGCACTGGTGATTCTGAGCTAAATTACAAAATTTCATTCCAAAACGCGCGAAAAAAAAATTCACTTCTCCATACAAATGGTGTCGATTGGCGATAGCCGTTTGTATTGGGAAGGGTTTTTTTTTTTGCTCGCTTTGAAGTAAAATTTTGGAAGTTGGCTCAGAATCACGAGTGCAACTAAATACCTTCGGCTTTAAAACCACTAAAATTCCACGGTGTAGAATTGGCCCTGTCTTTCAAAAGAGGTTTTGTGGTCGCAATTTTTTCTAACCTAATATTCAGAATCCCTGCGGTTTTGTTCCATTAATAAAACGCCTGTAGCCACTGTGTTTCGGTAACTGTGTGGAGTATGTTTGTATGTACTTATGAATGTTCGTTCGACGATAACATGAGTAAATTTAGTCGGATCGTCATGAAATTTGGTAGGCGGGTAAATGAGGCAAAGAGAATGTTTAAGTTCGAACATGAGCCAAATCGGTTGAGGTGTTCCTGAGATAGCCGCGAGTTCATAGTTTGGGGCCAACCACTAGTTATTTGGACTTTCACTTCTGAATTTATTTTATGATGTTTTTGTTTCCTTATTCTTTACATTAAAATTGATTGCACGAAACGAATGCAACAGTCGGTCAACAATCCGGGACAACAACAAACAACAAACATCGGCCATCGCCTTGAGTAAGATTGATGTACCATCGAATGGAAGCATGAGTAAAAGGTCAGTCCCTAAAATATACGATCGCCGCGGGGAATACAGGAAAACTGCATAAAAAGTGCCAAGTAAGTGAGATTCCCTTTGGGCTATCGTCATGATTAATGCTCAAACTCCTTTCCTTCGGGAAAGCTGGGGGGCTGTGTGGCTAAATCGCAAGTAGGCATAATAAAAATGCATAAGTTTGTAAAATAGGTTGATATTGTACAGGGTATTGAAAAAAACTGTTATACATGAGAATGTCATTAAGGTCATCCAAATAAGGAGTTTTTGCTATGGGGCCAATTGCGAAATTCTGCAGTTGGATATCTAATTATAGGTTGTATTAAACAGCGGTTTTTTTTTTAATTTTGCAGTTGGCGCTGTAGTAAAAAATGCTTGTATTGATCAGTTTAACGACCCCCTTTTATATGAAGGGCCTTTTTTGTATCACACTGTATACGTAGTTAGAATGTAGTGGTTCGAACGTTTTTATACTGTTTGTTCTTTCTTACAGGAGTTGTATCCACCGATCCCTGGATCAATGGAAACATTAAAATTAAGTTAATGTTTGTATCGTGTGATCCCGAGATCAGTGGAGACAACAAAAAAAATATATTTTTGTGGAAACTGATCACACTGTACAGAAAGAAAAAAAAATACGGATGAACAAATCTTCCGCGAGTTTATTCCCGAGTTTTGCAAGAAATGATATTTGATGGAAGAGTACTAGGCTTGCATAAAGTTTACATCTCTTACATTTCACATCATTTAAAAATAACTAACCACAGCCCAAGTGTCTTCGAAGCATTTCTCATTATTCTGATACTTAGGAATTTGTGGTTACGAGAATTGCAAAGTCTGTTCAATACTGTATTATAAGTTACATCGGCAAGAAACTGGCCTTAATAGAAAGTCATGAAAGAGAGTGAACTTCCCGGGGCTATACTAAACAAACATTGCTTCAAATTACTTTGCTTATTAACTTAACGCTTTTCGGAAATATACTTAAAGTATCTATGTTTCGGCGACTCCAGAATATAGTCTTCAAACGCGGAATTTGCTTTGACATCCGCCAAGTGAAAGAAACTAATTTCAACTTGTAATGTAACCGTAAGAAAATTTGGAGACGAACACTGTTAAGTATTATACATATATTGAGCCCACATCACACAATTTCTTAATATCAAATTGGCAAATATCAAATAAAATCGCTCGCTGTTGAAAGTGTCGACGTCCTCGTCATATTTTGCGTTTAGTGCCTAATATCACTCTCTTCTTATCGTTTCCGTGATAACTCTACTGGCCCACAGTGGTGCCAGATTATGTGAATTGTACTTATTTAGGCTGACAGCAAAATGGCTAATGGCGGGGCAAAATGGCGACCAAAAATTCGATAGGCTACCAGTAGCCTTTTGGCATCCTGAAAAATTAGAAGGAGATTCAGGCTCAGGATTATGGCAAATTTATTAAATAATTCCTTGTTAACTTTAGTAAAACTTCATTAGTAACAAAGAAGACCCAGAAAAAAAAATCTTCGTGCGGTCCAGTGGAAATGAGGATTCCCACGCTGATGGCGATCTTCTACAGAAAGTTAGAACAGGATTTTCTTATAAGTTTCTTCTTTGTTTGGGCTAAATTTAGGCTACTTAGCTCAACATTATAGGCAATTTAAAGTGGTAGTCAAAATTAGACAAATTGAGTTTCTGTCAATTAATTTTGAATTGGTAGTCAAAATTAGGCAAATTGAGTTGCTTTCCACTCATCAAGACAAACCTATTCTACTATGCGGCCAAAAATCGGGATGTAAAAAATTCATCGGCTGTCAAAAATTACCACAAATTATCCCGTTTTTAAATGTCAAAAAAACTGATTGCTCATTGCATTAATTGTCTTAGCTTTTAAGTTTAGTTAAGTTATTTTTGGTAATAAACTTTTTTAATTCTTTTTTATTCTTATTCTATTTTTGAGTAAATAAACTGGCCCAATTGTGCGGTTTGTTTTTACAGAATAGACACTCTATTCTAAACTGTAGTTGCGGTATATGCTAAAAAGTGGTGTAATGTTTCCTTGCGTGTCGGTGACTGTACAAAATTATCTGTTTAGTAGGCAAACTCTAGTGAATGTAAGCATTACTGAATAGCTCATCATTATCATCAAAGGCTTCTTTCATTACCATACATACCATCATAATATTATACATAATAGTACTAGACATGAAAGCTTACAATTCAAAAGTTTTGAATGCGACGTCATCATAATCAAAGCTGCTTACCAAGGTAATTGCAGCTTTTCATTCAAAATGAGCCCAAAAGTACACTATCAAATAAGCTGAAAATTTAGTGAAAAAAGTGTGCATTCTGGATTAGAAGTCGTTGTACGATACTGCTAACTCGGACGAACAAAAAAGGGCAAATATGAACTCAAAACTAGATATAAAGTAGTTTGTAGTATTGGCTAGCATTGGGTCGAAAAGCTAAAGTTTCACGAACTGCTGTTGATAATACCGCTTGTGAAAATGGAAATTGCCACAAATTATTTGGAAAACAACCCATAAGTGTTTATGCATAAGTAATAACATTAATGCATAGTTTGTGCAAATTCAATGCGAATTCGTATAATAACTACGCGTTTACTGAGATATAAAATTATCGGAAATTATATTATTGCGTTGATCTAAATATTGTTGTATGCACATTTAAAAGTAAGTAAAACCGTCAAATTAATAAAAATATTTTTATGTTAGAGTTTTTGATGTCAAACTGAAAACAAAATCAAAAAACGTTTTTATTTTAGCCGAGCTACAAATAAATTTTTAAAACTTAAAAGTTGTCTATAATAAAATAATTATTAACTTTCCAATTAAATCAATAATACATATATTTTTTTTATAAACAAAATAATGGTTATTACGAGAAGCGCCGTAGGCGTAGGACTTTTCGTAGAACCTCTCTACGAGCTTTCTCTGGGATGGGCTGGAAAACAAAGCCAATCAACATAAACAAAACCAAGAAAATATGCTTGGTTTCTTTAAAAAATAATATTTTGTTTCGTAGTTAAAGCACTAAACATTAATTAAATAATTGGTGTATTTTACAGAGACAAAATGTGCCCTAAAGGACCGAAAACAGTTAGTGCATAAACCTGCAGGGTAATTTATCACTCAATATGCTTAGAGGAAGTAGTAGGTTAGGAAATAATAAATTGCAGCGCTTATCTTACGTCCGGACCGTCGCATAGCTTCTGAACGCGTTCGGGTTTTTAAATTCAAGAGAAAGTATCTTATCAAAGAATTATCAAATACAAGGTGTTACAAAAGTACCTAACTCTTTTTAAAGGGTGTAACCTACTGGTCAACAGGATGTAAAATCTGTAAAAAAAAGTTGGAAATAACAATTTTTATTTTATAATTTAAAAAAAAAAAAAAATCATAACTTTTTTGTTTTTGTTATTAGCTCAAATTTAAAAATATGTTTGTGCGTGTAGGTGCATTTACATAGCTCTGAGTTGTTAAAATATTGTGAAAGTCAATGAAAACAATATTTAAAAAATACTTTTATTAATTTAAAAATTAACGGTACGTCATAGAGCAAAAAAAATATTTAGGTTGTGATCCCTATCACCGGGTGCTATTACCCTGTAAAAAGAGTTAGGTACTTTTGTTACACCTTGTATACAGGATATTATAGAAAGGTCCTATCGTACTTTAAGGGGTAGTGAAACTCACCGATACAAGCAACTTTTACTATGGGGACAACATTGCTTTAAAAAAATCTAATGTGTAGTTGATCGTAGTAATTTATCAAAACAATGTAATATTGCTGTAAATTCAACAGCACGCAGACCCTTACGCTTTCATTGCATAGTTGCCCGTAACATAGGTAAATAGAGTGCGCGTGCGTGAGGGTCTACGTGCTGTCAACTGAACGATTATTATTCGTACCGCCGCAGCGAGCGAACGTGTCGCCATAGCACGTTCCGTAGAACCTCTACGTAAGTTGCTACGAGCTCTCTAAAGCCGTAGCATGCTTGGCAGAACCTCTACGTAAGTTGCTACGAGCTCTCCAAAGCCGTAGCATGCTTGGCAGAACCTCTACGTAAGTTGCATAGAGCTCTCTAAAGCCGTAGCATGCTTGGTAGAACCTCTACGTAAGTTGCTACGAGCTCTCAATAGCCGTAGCATATTTCGTAGAACCTCTACGTAAGTTGCTACGAGCACTATAAAGCCGTAGCATGCTTGGTAGAATCTCTACATAAGTTGCTACAGGCTCTCTTAAGCCCATTTGTCATATACAATGGAGACATAGGGCTTATAGTTGGAATAAAAATAATGAGTGTGTTCTAATTAAAATGTGTTGCATGATTTCACTTAGTTTTTTTTTTTTTTTTTTTCATTTTGCTGACTTTTATTGTGGACTGTCGTCGGTCCTTTAACAAGTTAAATAACTCACCTCTCTATGATAAAAACTGTACTCATATTTAGTAAAAAAAAAAAAAATATTAACATTTTAAAAAAATTACACAAAACTTCGTCAAAATGTTTGGGCAAGAAAAAAAAATTTAACCCATTCTGCCACCAGGACGGAATAACAAATACACACAAAAAAACTCTAAACAAAAACTACATTAATCAAAAATACCACCCCGCGACATAGCCGACTCGGAGACAGCGTTGCCAGAATGTTACAAAAGTAACATTTAACGTTACTTTTGACCCTCTTACGTTACCTCCATGTTACACGAATCAATTTGTTTTGTGTTACTTTTTAGATTTTCCAGCAACCAAAAAAAATCAACGACTTCAAATTAACTTTCCCTGAAATACTCAGCAATTTTAGTGGGCCAATAAATCTCCAACCTCTCCTCATTGTCTATGTGAATCACAGTAAATTTACAATCGATAAAAAAATGTATTTGGGTATTTGGACGATTTCTCCATTAATATATGTATTATGATGGCGTTTTTTTATATTCATTGACGTTGTCATCAGGTTGTTTGTAGAATTGAAAGACGTTTTTCTTTCTTAAATTGGTTGGTACATTAGACAAACACCACACATCATTGATTGTATGTTTCTTTCTTTTTCAGCATCGCCAGTCGATTATTCGATCAAAAAATATTAAGATTTTTTCGAAGTTTAACAAATGGGACAAGAAACTTATTTTACTTTTTGTGAAATAAACTGCCATAATAAAGTATTGTGTCGGTTTCTACAATAAAAAAATGTTATGTTTCTTTTCTCGAGAAGATGTTACTTTTTGATCTGCCTCGTGTTATATTTGACTATCTGCCACTGGCAACACTGCTCGGAGGTTCCCAAGACGCTAGCAGTATTCCCCCGCTGCACCGCCAGAGAAATCCTCTGTGCCAGGTATGCCACGGAACGGAAGTCGTAGCCCCGGTTCCTCAAGCGCCGAAAACTATGCTTGTAGTTGGGTTTCTTTTCTGAACGTCCCTAGCAGCAATGCATGCAACACAGTGGAAATGGGAAGCTAGCGAAATAAATTGGAGCGTTAGTCCTGGACTATTCTTTGTCTTTCATTTTAAACTTTTATTATATTTCGTCCTCTGGCATCGCCTGGTTGTGGCACTTCCACGTGTCTAATGTACCGTGCCGTATGAAGAAAGAGATAGTCATAAGACTTGCTTGAGTGTACCTTGCCAACTCTAGTAGTACGGTCGGCCAAAGTCACAGATACCCCATGGCAAGTCTTACTGCGTGCGGCATAAGGGCGCCAATCGATCAAAAAGGCAAAAGGGAGTATCCTAGCGACTGTACATGAAGTAGAGTAGCAAGTAAGATTGTAGATACCCTATATGCGTGTGTCGTATAGGTTATATTAACAGATTTTTATGGTTGTTTACATTTTCCCATTAATAGATTTTTAAGGTATGATATATAAAGCTGAAGGATTGGGATGGCAAAGGGTGCCATGGCACAGCTGGACAGGATATGGAAGGACAGAAGCATCTCCACTAACACCAAGAGTAGCCTTGTCAGAACCCTGGTCTTCTCCATATTCCTGTATGGAGCAGAGACATGGACACTAAAAAAGGCGGACCACGAACGCATTAACGCTTTTGAGATGTGGTGCTGGAGGAGGATGCTGGACATACATTGGACAGAACACCGTACCAACGTGTCGATATTGGATGAGCTTAAAATAAAAACTCGACTCTCCACCATCTGCACACGTAGGATCCTCGAATACTTTGGACACATTGCCAGGAAAGACAGTGATAACCTGGAAAAACAGATTTTCACTGGCAAGATTGACGGAAAGCGACCAAGGGGAAGATGCCCGACACGTTGGACCGACCAAATCCGCTCCACACTCAACACCTCAGTATACGATGCCATACACTTAGCCGCAGATAGGAACAACTGGCGACGCATCGTACGACACGGATTGCTCCGTTTGAATGACCACGACCCTCAGTGATGAGGATACCGACGCAAGGAGGAGGATATAAAGCAAGGTCTAGAAAGCAAAATGGGTCAATGGTGTCTAGATAAAATTGTTATCTGGCGGAAAAACAATACCTAAAATCTCCTGACATGATATTGTAATAATTTTCTATCTGCTTGTGGATACATCTTCAAAAGGGTAGCAAGCAACGGAATGTCGAGAAAAATCTAAAAAAACACGGCAGTGCATTTTTCTCAGAGAACACTCTCCTTAAAACGACTCTTTAGTCGCGTTATGGTCGCGTCACGTAAAAAAAAACGCTACCGGTCAAGCTGCGTATAAGGCGTTTTATCGGTCTCTATAGGCTGTGTAGCTAGTATAGCTAGTAGCCATATGCCTAGTTAAAAAATAAAACAATAGTCCTAGTGCTTTCGTGCGCAAGTGTAACCATGCACAAACACACCCCTTCCTCTTTTTTCTAGCGTTCTTTTTACATGACGCGACCTGTAGATTACGGTAAAAATTTAAACTAAAACCGTTTTCCAAAAAAACTTGAAATAAGTCCGGTGGTTTTTATTGGTGGATTAAAATAGTATATTTCACTCAACGATGCTTCATTTGTTGAAGTCAACAAATCCGCGAGGGAACAGTTGAGCATGACGATGATGTAATTGTATTCCTTATCAGGGATATAAGGCAAAGATTAATAATAGCTACAATACGACTCAAAAATTTCCATACTTCGCGGTCTTCCACAGAAACTTCTTGCTACTTCCAGTCGAGACAGATCTATTAAAGTCATAACCCTTCTTTTTCCCGAAGTCGGATGAAAGTTATCCGCTATAATTTATTCTAAATGTGACTTTTCTAATTTCCCTAAGCTCCTTTTACCTACAGAGGGTTTCTTTTAAACTCAATTTAAGTACTTGGATTTTATTAAAATGGAATAAAAGGTGACGGAGAGTTCTTTCGCGTTCACTTTGGTTTTCCTGGATTTTTCCCCAGCACTGGGTATACAGCTTTTTCGATATCGTGACTATTATAAAGCGAGGTCAGAATTTCATTCTAGGGTCACATTGTATATTAAAATAGTCAGTTAGTAAATAAGTATTTATGTGACCCCGATAGTAAATAAATATTTTTGTGGCAATTCTACAGTAGGGTAAACCGTATTTTTTTGTTGTTTTTCGTTTACAAAGGCCATTGTAGCAAAGATATCCCAACATTTGTTTTTGTTATGTATAGCACGAGTTGATTTTGAAAAAAACAAAAAAAGATAAACAACTAGGAGCTAAACTAAATCTTAAATAATAACTTTAGTAAGTATTCTATACAAATAGAGACTCAAAGCAACAAACGGTTAACAAAAATATTGAAGGTTACCAAGTCAAAAGTTTATGTCGGCACTATGTTACTTCCGAAATACAGCATCTCATTTATAAATTTGACTCTCCGTAAAGCCTGAGGAACGGAACCACGCCTTGGCACAAACGTAAGAGGAGCAAGACCAGTTTCTATGTACACTCGGCGACCCTTCCAAATTTCCCTTTTCGTTTGATAATCTCTCTTATGCTATCCCAGATAAAGCTAGCAGGGTTAGCGTGGATAACTGCTCAGTGTACCTATTTGAATGTTTGAATGTTAGCTTCATAATTACGTTACTTCAGAGGCAATGTAAGTCAGTAATGTATCCGGATTGCCGTAGGGCTTTCTACAATATTCGACTACTGTTTCGAGCCATATTAATTAACTTTCTTTCATGTTTACGCCCGCTGATTTTGCCACTTAGTTTTTGAAAAAGTTAAGCTCACTAACACTTTCCTTTTTAAGTCAGGCTTACTGGCTAACTAACTTACCTAATCCACATTTCCAATAATAATACAAAATCAACAAAATTTAAAAAATAAATGACTTCACTGGTGAAAAGGTACACTTAAGCTATTGCTCTGATTCCGAGCGATTTGCTGCTGTCCGTTGAAGAGTTCCATTCTCCATTTCCAAAGTTCTTCATCAAATCTTCACAATTTTTTTATGGGACCAGATTCAAAATCGGTTCACGTAGAAAAAAGTCCTGAAGTATAACACAGATAAAAAAATAAAAATCTAATCATTACCATTCGTGGGACTACACGGGAAATATACCGTTGCAAATAAAAATCTAAATCTAGAAAAAAGTTCTGAGGTGACAAACATAAAAAAATATAATAAAAATACGAGTTGAATTGAGTACGTCCTCTTTTTTTAAAGTCGGTTAAAACGTCGACTATACAACACACAGGGTGCTATCGAATTCTATAATAAGCTTTCTACTCATAATGTGAGAGACCTTCTGGGAGGCCTAAAAACTCATACGACTACCTAACTACTCAGCAATACGAACAACTTTGACAATGAAGTCAAAAATGAGGCAAATAAAAGCTGCTATTTCATACTGGTGCAGTACTGAGTTTGCTTTTACCTTATGCATTAAGCCTTTGTAGAACAAAGAGAGCGAGCGTGGAGAGCAAGAATAATTTTATTGCCTTCATTGCATTAGAAATCCAGTGGCAAACAAATAAACGCCCAATTATAAAATATGTTACGACCTACATTTTCTGCTCTAGGATCACCTAAAGAGCAAATATAGGTCGGATTACCTTTCTACGTTTTCACGATAGCAGCCCCAATCTATTGTATCTTACTTGTATTGTATCATCCGTGTATTGTACAAAGTGCCTATACTTCTCCCGTGTATCCGGATATTCCAAGCCGGGTTCCCAACCATGAGCTCCCAACCAAAGCTTAACATAAAAATAAAAAAAAATAGAAAATGTAGAAAGACATGCAACTATCTATCATCATATCAACCCACACAAAAGTGGCAGAGTTCCGACCGACAACTACGCAAGACTCGCCCGAAGCCCACTTACCATACACGTACAACGCTCGCAGCAAACTCCACTGCGATCGTTGTAACCGGACTTTGCTCAAATAAATTGGGCTTCTCGAGCCACATTCGCCGTAGAAAACCCCCTATAATTCCTGAGGTCGCCGTCATCGGATCACGATGTCCTATCATCACCATCATCCACATTTGCACACTGCTGGGTATAGGCCTTTTTATTTTGTAATTTGACAGTTTTTTAAACCTTGCATTGTATTTGCAGTGGTTTTGCGGCTTGGTAGGTTTTTGGAATGTTTTTTTTGCTTCTTTCGAAACTACGACTATGTAAGTTTTTTTATTTATTATCAAAGTGCAACTTCTAATCGAATTCGATAGCGAAACTCTAAGTAGGCTGTCTCTGTACTGATTATAGAAATAACTTATAATAGGTGGCAAAAATATCAGCTGTTCTATACATTACATAAGTAAGCATAAGGTCTTACTGCACCAAATGTATATTTTGTTCGCTCCATTTTTTTTGCGACCTAGTACAAGTTGTTTGCTGGGTTTTGAAATTGTGCAGCCGCACTCATGGTACGACCGCGATTGGCCGGATAAGGCTATAAATCCTGGAAACAAGTGCAAGTGCCTGACGCACGAAGAGTTAGGGCTCTCGAAATACTGCGCACGATGTGTTGAAGCTCTCTTGCACGATAGGACTAATACAGCGGAGAGCCGGAGATAATGCTTCTCTACTAAATGCCAAAACACACTGAGTGTAAAAAAATAAGAGTAAGCTGTAACCTGTCCCACTAGCTGTGCAAAGGCCTTGTCTCAGAGAGAGTTCGTGCTTAATCACCACGCGTGCTCAATGCGGATTGGCGATTTTTGCGTTGAGGGTATTATGCCTCAGATATTTTGTTCCTTCCTCACGATATTTTCCTTAACAGTTAGCGAGTGATGTTGCTACTAAAAATTCACAAATGTACGTAACTTTGAAAGTTAATAAAGTCATAGGTGTATGCCCGCACCGGGAATCGAACCTGGGTCTCTCGCTTACGAGCCAATGTTCTAGCACTAGGCCACCGCTTACTAAACACCACAACATACACATAAATACAATGACAATAAATTACACCGTGTAATGCGCAAGATACTTACGCTTGTAAAGTTGTTTTATCTCAAGAAGGCGGATGAGCCATACTTGTAGTAAAGTTGTTATGCGTATAGACGCACGCTCTCGTGTGTGTAACTCAATGTAATTCAATGACACACACGCAAAGACAATGTGCATGTACACACGACAGCACGTCGACCCTTACACGCGTGCACTCTATTCACTTACGTTACGGGTGACGGAAACAGTATAATATGTAAATGCTTTACGAAAATAATTAAATACTTTTTTGTTCTACAGGAGAATCTGTACAAAAGACAGGTCAAGAAATATTGCTGTTAAAACGAGTAGAAGAAAGCCGAGTAGCACTGCGAGATTAAAAAATGCCACAAGAAATGCAATCACAGGGTAGTAAATCACCAACTCGCGCGTGTTTCACTCTATGCTATTCACAGTATAGAGCGCGTTAAAAAAAGGTCCAAGTTTACTATATGGTCAACTACGAAATCTCAAAATGTTGTAGGTATATTTCTTACAAAAAATTACGTTAAAATTGCAACCCGCAATGCATTCTAAACATCGGTACTTCGAGTTTAAGTATCTTAAGTTTATGCCAACGCTTGTTCTAAATGACCTCACACGTCCATATTTTGTGTGTTAAAATATTTTATAACCTAAAAACCAAGATAATTTCTCAGCAATAATTTATCGAAGAAGTACTTTATATGCTTGCTTCTAGTATGCTTGCTTTTCGAGTCTGTCGGTGGTCTTTTAACACCCTGTATAGATGAAGCGTCGAGTGGCACCTCGATTCAAACTAGATTGGTGAAGTGACGACTCGGGCGCTGCAGTGCCTGGGGGTCTACCGGCTAAGACGAAACCGATTACCATTGGCGAAAATCGAAGTTCTATTTTTGAAAAATGTACTGCCACCCAGTTTATTTTACTGCCACCCAGTAAATTTTTCATAAATCGAACTTCGATTTTTGCCAATGGTAATCGGCTTCGTCTTAGCCGGTAGACCTTGGTCTGGGATATGTTGAGATAGAGTAGACAATAACATCAATACCTCGTGGTAAAAAAGTCTAAGTAAAAAAAAGTAAGTTTATTCGGAAGTTTGAGCGTGAGTGTAGAGAAATGGCAGCATTGTATCTACCACAAACTTATAACAATAGTACATATACTATTACCTATACTATTGTTATACGAATAACAAATGGACGTAACACCGCGAACGGCTTTATTCTTCTCTTACCGAGTATTATCCTTTTGTGTGAGAACGAGGGACTTTACTCTGAAACATTCTACTGTTCATTTTCTAATGTAGATCTTAATATATAAAACAAAGTCGTGTTAGTTACAACATTTGGTGGACCAATTTTTATGATTTTTGATTTGTTGGATTTCTCTCCGCCCCGAATAGCAGAATAACCATTAAAAGAACGGAAAAACTCACGAGAAAAAAATAAGTCTGCGCGGACGAAGTCGCGGGCAAAAGCTAGTACTTTATATGGTAGCTTTTATCATGAGTAAGAATAAGAAAGGTTATCACTAAGGCCTTTAAGTCTACGTAATGAGATGATTTATACAGCGTCCAGTGGCACCTTCACTCACACTAGATAAGTGAAGAGACCACTCGGTGCTGCAGTACCTGGGACATTGTTTTAGATGGAGTAGGCTTGCCCAGCACCTATACCATCCAGACAGGTTAGTCGACCTAGCCCACAGGAAAGACAAGTCAATACGTGTGCAGTTAGCGAGTGGTTTAGCGGTGGTGGAGAACATTATACTCGGAAGCTAGAGACCCAAGTTCGATTCCCGGCGCAGGCATAATATGAAGGTGATCAGCTGATCACTAATTAACACAAACGCTCACCTTTGACAAGTGAGATCCGGAATCTCACGCGTTTAATCGCTGAACCCGAAGCGGTGAAACTAAGAATCAACACATCAACACAATTTTACTTCTTGTTGCAGATAGGTAGACAGTCAGAGATTTTTTGATCGAAAAAATATATGATGTTTTCACTATTTCTAGATCACTCTAGCGAAGTCGCTGGCAAAAAATATTTGAAAATTAAAATGAAGCATTTTATTGTCACCGGTCAATAAAAAAAAAGTAAATATTGTTGAAGAAGAAGTTTAAAAAAACAATAAACAATATAAGTGCATGAAAAGTAGGTACAGTCGACCACACGCTAGGATACCCTTTTTTTTCGATTGGCACCCTTATGCCGCGCGCGGTAAGAGCTACCATGGGGTATCCTAGACTGTGGCTTTTCGGCTAACCCCATGCCACTGATAACTTTTACATTATTATTACATTTTTAGAACATATTTGGAAACAGACACATTTACCCAGGTGGCGCATAAATTATCTTTACAAGACCCAATCTTGATCAAGTTGCAATAGTCGCACACAATTCAATAAAAATCGTTTTAAGATCGGATTAACCTAAAAAAAATTGCTGTAATGAAGAAAATAAGTTGTTTCCCGCTTTGTTGGCGCTCTTTTAACACCCTGTATACGAGGCATAGGCACAGCCCGTTTCGCATGCCACGGCATATATCCACCTATACCTTTCCAGATAGATATTTAATTTGAAAAGTTTCTTATTGCTTCTCTTCTCCTGCTTTTGAACACGATACTCCGGACTAAATTCCGGCTACAACCTCACTCACGCCCATATCCTGAAGGGTTTAACTGTGACCGAATGAGTACCGCAGAGGCATCAACTTCAATCATTTTTTTTACTACAGGACGCAATCTAATTCCATAGCGAAACTTTAAGTAGGCTGTCTACTGATCACTACAAACAACTTGTACAGTCGGCCACATGCTAGGATACCCCTTTTTGTTCTATTAGCGCCCTTATGCCGCGCGCGGTAAGAGCTGCCATGGGGTATCTGTGACTGTGGCTGACCGTACTACTCAAAGGTGGCTAAAAAAATGGAGCGAAAAATTTTTTATTTCCCTCGGCGCATAACATTCGCAAAATGTCACTTCGCGGGTAATTTGTTGGATCTCTGTTATTTCGGAGTAAGCGCCCAGTTACAGCTCTTTTATTTCTGGTTGAAAGGAAATATTTCTCTCTGTACATTTTATAGATTGAGATGTATTAATACTTTCAAGTAAAATAAGATTTCAGCACACGACATCTGCTGGAAATTTTGCAACCTCTTTTTATAGATACTTTTTTTTTATTATTTATTTACTTATTAGTACATATCGCAGAGTTTATCATAAAAAATATTCGCCAAACTGCTTAGCAGTTTGTTGGCGAATCAATCGCACTCTATTAATTAATTAATTATAATATTATATATTACACACTGTTTTGTAGCTTTAACAAAAATAAATTTCATTTAAGGCGCTGGTCATAGTGAATTAGCCCGCGCGCAAAAAAAATGCACAAAATCGATTACTGTACCAAACACACTAAAAAAATCTAAAATGTTCACATATCAAACCCTAGAACTAGGTGAGAGCTATCTAAAACAGCCAGTTTAGTGTTGATACCCATAACAGATTGCAAGATAATTTGTTTGAAAAAAAGTGCGCCGCCTATTTTTTTTCATCAAAAATATCTTCTAAACATTTATGATTGTCAACACGAAACTGGCTGTTTTAGATAGGTCTCACCTAATTTTAGGGTTTGATATGTGAAAATTTTCGATTTTTTTTGTGTATTTGATACAGGACTCGCTTTTGTGCATTTTTCTTGGCGCGCGGGCTATTCACTATGTCTACAGCGCCTTAAAAATATATCATTATGTTTTAAATTATATTGAATTATATAAACTTTTATATTTTTAACGGTTTACGACATTAATTAAATCTAATCGTTCCTTTACTTTTTTGACATACTTTATCAAACTTTAAATCCAATAAATATGTTTTTAGTTTAAATTTAAATACGGGTTAGCTCTTACAATCTTCTTCTGAAAAATTTAAATTATTGAAGATTTTTGGTAATAGATACTTTCTAGTTCTCTCTCCGTAATAATTACATTTCTGTACTTCTACATATCTTTTCCCAGGCTTTCTTGCGTTTGGTCTAGCCACTCTCTTCGGTTTTAGTTCGTTACATTAAAAATTTTCTACTGCTATGAGCAATTTGGCTTTTTCATGCACTGGTAGAATATTACATATTTTAATACTAAAACCTCCTTGTTGACATAATAATATTATTTTTATTAATCTTTAATTTTTACTGAATGTCATCTTTTCTATCTATCGAAACTATATCTATAAGGAATACTCCCCAAGACGTGCGTACGAGACCAGCGTGGTGTGTTACGGCTAAAATCCTTTCTATCTTGTCGTTTTATTTTACTGCTCTACATTTTAATACCTATTTCGTTTTGAAATTATCTTGCTGATATTATTCGCTATCAGCATCTATAACACCAAATTGTATTGATAAACAAAAATTCAGATTAACAGTGAGCCCTGCACTAGGAAACCCTGTATGTAAACGTTTTAGACCACTTACTTACTTCTTTAATTCACCAACAAATTATACGGGGCTGACCACCTTTGGTTTTTCATCTATGATCCCGTGTTTTAAACAATCTGAATATTGGTTCAAGGGGAAATGGTCCAACAATTTGCAATATACCAAATACCACTTGATGAGCCACTTGAGTCAGTACGAATAGTACGAAATTATAGGTCATGTACTTTGGTCATATGTTTTGAACTAGGTTGGCGAAGGTAATTCAGATACTCGTTATTATATCTGAGTAGATGCAGCATAGTATGTAATATTAAGGGATTTGAAACTCGACACAAACAATAAAAAATTATAAAATTAAAAAGCTATTTCACTATTATTACACTTGTTATACAGGGTGTTAAAAGACCGCCGACAGACCCGAAAGGTACGCATACTAGACACCAAAACAAAGTACTTTTTCGATAAATTATTGCCGGGAAATGATTTTGGTTTTTTAGGTTATAATTTTGGAAAATATTTTATCACGCAATGGAAGTCTAACGCAGAGAAGTCATACTGCACAAGCGTTGACATAAAGTTGTGTTACTTACGCTCGACGTGCCGATGTTTAGAATACATTGCGGGTTGCCATTTTAACGTCGTTTTATGCAAGAAATATTCAAAATTTTGATATGGCTTCTTGAAAAAAAATGTTAAGTATTCGATACTAAGCAAATTTCGGAAATAAAAAAAGTTTAAAAAGTTCGACTTTGAACCTCATTATCTCGGAAACCGTTGATTTCCCAGGTATAGTTCCTTGGGCAAAAAATTTCAGTATGATGAGGACAATGCGTGGTTTCCCGCTTTGTTGGCGGTCTTTTAACACCCTGTATACATAAGCTATTGCACTGATTCCGAGTGATTTTCTGCCATCCTTTGACGAGTTCCGCTCTTCATCTCCGAAGTTCTTCATCAGATCAGATTTTTGTATGGGACTACATGAGAAACATAAAAAAATTCAAACAAAAAAATAAATTGTGAGATAATACACTTTTTTTTAAAACATGCGGTTCGAAGTAAGTATAGTCGGCCACACGCTAGGATACCCCTTTTTGTTAGATTGGCACCCTTATGCCGCGCGCGGTAAGAGCTGCCATGGGGTATCTGTGACTGTGGCCGACCGTACCTACCTCCCCTTTTTTTACGTCGGTTAAAAAAGACTTGACCTGCAACCTCTATCTACCATCAGCAACGCTCTACAATACCCTATGAGAGCTCTTATGATACATACAAGGTGTTAAATCCTAAATATTTTACAGGATAATAGCACCCGGTGATAGGGATCATAACCAACTTTTTTTTTTGCTCTATGACGTTCCGTTTATATTCAAATTAATGAAATGTGATCGCTGTGGCGGGAGAAAATTATTTTTTAGATATTGTTTTCATTCCTGAAACTTCGATTTTTGCCAATGGTAATCGGCTTCGTCTTAGCCGGATCGAAGTTCGATTTATGAAAAATTAACTGGGTGGCGTACATTTTTCAAAAATCGAACTTTGATTTTCGCCAATGCTAATCGGCTTCGTCTTAGCCGGTAGACCCCCTGGGCCTGTATCGTAGGTTATGATTTTATTTTTTTTATTTTGATGTTATAAAATAAAAATATTTTTTTCAACTTTTTTTTTACAGAATTGACATTCTATTGATCAGTAGGTTACAATAACTGTAAAAAGAGTTGAGATGTTTTGTAACAAGTTGTGGTTATGGGCCCATGGATAAGGCCTACCCCAATCTTGTGCTAGGCTACCTACCTAAATCCTTAAATTACAATTACTCTGCATTCACTGTTCAAAGGAAATTAATTAAGATATCATGCGAGGCGTACGGTGGTTACATTTTGTAATTAATCCAAACAGGAACCACTGTGGTAACAGTCACTCCACACGATGAAAATCGTCCAAATTAACAACCTAATGGAGCAATGGCGCTTGTTACATAATGTCTGTATTATACAAGTAGATACAAAAGATTCTAACTCTTTTTACAGGCTAATAGCACCCGGTGATAGGAATCATATTAACCAAAATTTTTCTTTGCTCTATGACGTTCCGTCGATTTTTTTATTAGTAAAATGTGCTGTGGCGGAAGAAAAGTATTTTTTAAATATTGTTTTCATTGACTTTCAAAATGTTTTAACAACTCAAAGCTATGCAAATGCACCTACACACACAAACATATTTTTAAATCTGAGCTTACCAAAAACCAAAAAAGTTATGAAAAAATTTCAATTTAGATGTTATAAAATATATTTTTTTTCACAGAATTAACAAGGATGTTTTGTAACTCTTAAATCATTGTCTCACCTATCTCTTTTTTTTTTGTTAAATATTTTTTGTAATGAATTCTATGGTGGTCCAAAAAGGGGAAAATCACCCTTAGCTGGCATAGTGATTTTATTGTAGAATTACCTGTTCTATCGGAATGTAACAAAAAAATTGTTTGGCCGGCACCTAGATCAAAAAACTGTGTTATTAATGTCGTTTCTACGTTGTAGATACGTCATTTCTATCACAGTTTTTTGATAAAAATCTACCATAAGAAATTATTAATGCCGCCAAGCAAATCGATAATTTATTATTCAATATGTTATTTTAGTTTAAGTCTTAGGTAAGTGCAGTCGGCCACACGCTAGGATACCTCTTTTTGTTCGATTGGCGCCCTTATACCGCGCGAGGTAAGAGCTGCCATGGGGTATCTGTGCCTTTTACAATGCCCTTACTAGGGTACACAATATGATATCTTCATAAATGTAACACCAATTTCATACTTATGACGCAAATAAATTGAATATGAATATAGCGCTCGTGTTAAGCCAGCAAGAGCTCATCAACCATGTAGATTGTTAAGACATCTCTATGTAGAGATAATCTCTGTCGTATTCAGACTCAAGTCCGTTAATCTGTGTGCAGAGTGTGCAATAAACGATGATTTATTAATTATCATGCTCGAGTGGCTTTCGATTTCCCAAATCACAATCTCCGGTCAGCTGCAGACAACACTGGACCGTATTGACTCAGTTAACAGAAGGGATAAAATCGGTTGACGCCCTTCCCGTGTTTTGACTGCAATCGCTTCCCGGTTGGGGTGAATAAATTATCTTATTGTTTGCTCTGTATAAGGCTGCACGGGTTTTTGCTGCGAAAAAGGCAAAGTTTTTTTTTTCGACCTATCTATGTAGGTATCTATTCACCAGTACGTGCAGCATGGTAAGCCCGAGATAGGCCCTTCTCTATGCAAAACTGTCAACTTGTCGGTCGAGCTCGAGTTGGCTCTACGCCAACATGGCGATGGAGAGAAAAATACAACATTTTTATTAAAAATTGCAGTAACTACTTTCTGCTCGACATGACCCTAATCTATTGCCATCTCGAATCCCGCCTGCCATGCTCGCACAATAGACATGGCACGTCTGTCACTCGAGTTCGAGAGAGTGTCAAAACAACCATGCTAAGCATACAGGGTTCCGATAAACGGTTTTATCCCGCTATTGGCTAGCGCCATCTTGCTTATGATACATACATTGATACATTAGTTAGACTCAGAAGCTAGAGATCCAGGTTCGATTTCCGGCGCAGTACCTTGACTTTGTTACTTTTTAAAGTCAGGTACATTTGTGAATTTGAAGTAGCAAAACCAATCGCTAACCGTGAAGGAAAATATCGTGAGGAAACCCGGAGTTAGTTGGCTCCACACGTATTGACTTGTCTTTCCTGTACGCTAGGTCGACTAACCTGTCTGGATGGTATAGGTGCTGGGCAAGCCTACTCCCAGGCAATGTCCCAGACACTGCAGCGCTGAGTGGTCTCTATGCCCATCTAGTGTGAGTGAAGGTGCCACTGGACGCTGTATAAATCGATCTCATTATACAAGGTGTTACAAAAGTTACAAAAGATTAAAACATTGTGAAAGTCAATGAAAACAATATTTAAAAAATACTTTTCTCCCGCCACACCGTTCACATTTTATTAATTTAAAAATAAACGGAACATCGTAGAGCAAAAAAAAAATTTAGGTTGTGATCTCTATCACCGGGTGCTATTACCCTGTAAAAAGTGTTAGGATGTTTTGTAACACGTTGTATAGTGGTCTTTGCCTTAGTTTTATCGATGCAGTTATTCATCAGGGGCTGCCCATGAATGTCGCCCACTGTTGGGCATACTTAGGCCACTTCTGTGCCACGCCAACGGGAAGGTCCCATGTTTATGGTGTCGGAAGTTTTTTTTTACCATATCTTGATGGAAAACGTCGTGAGAATACTTGCGGTTTACATATGTAGGTTGGCTGTTAGACCTTTTTATTATTGGTACCCATGTTCATGAATAAATGATACTTTACTTTACTTTACTGGTATTGGTCTCAGGTACTCAATATGACAGTGTATGTGTGGTTTCTTGTCCTATCTTTTGAAGCGAAAGTGTGAAAAGCTTTTTTTTGCAATCGGTTTATTTGAAGTTCGAATATTTTTATTTTATTTGGAAATTGACAAAGACTGGCAGTTTGCGGCATGTTTTTCTGGTAACCCGTGTGGAATTTCAAATCCTTTAATCTGCCAATAGGTTCCGATATTTATTTTATTCGTAGAGTTTGTTTGTGTATTGTTATTCTTTACCAGCTTTTCCAACGGCCCGTTTTCAACTGACAGTTAAAAGCTGAATTCTAAGTCTTGGTAGATGGCGCTCATAGGCTTGGCCACAGCCTTCTTTATCTCTCAAGCCATGCTATTAAGTTTGGCAACCTCGCATTTAAGGACTGTGTGAACCGGTTGTCTGTCTTGTAAGACTATCTAATAATTATTTTTCCAGCCACTTAATAAATCGTTATCCCGTGGGAAAGGAAACGTAGATAAAGGTCTTTCTCCTCTCTTTAGACTTGAGTCGTAATTCGACTTACAGCCAGGCCACACAACACCGGTGAGGCATTTGAAAATAAATTCATGTTTTAATGTTTTGTTACGATTGGTTCTATAGAATCAAATTGTAACTACAAATCGTAACTAAAACTATGAAAATACTCTAAAAACATACCTTAAGCTGGCACGTCAAGTTGGGCTGTTTTAAAGCAATTAATAACTAATAAATTACTTATTTTTCACACACAATATCAGCCACAACAAATCAAAACAAATCCTCACGTCAAATGAAGATGACGTATTATCCAACTAACTTAAAACTACAAGAAACATGGTATGAAAACAAACTGCATAACTGCCATGTTATTTAGCCGCGTATTATTATGTGACTAAAATTAATGGTTTCCAGCCAGAGTTGAAGTTAGTGAGACTCGGATTAGTTGTAACTTGGTCGTACTATCATAATGGCTTCTGACAGGCAGTGCATTGTCTATACCATGAACCCGGCGACGTTGCCAGACTTGCACAGCACGGCTTGAGAGATAAAGAAGGCTGTGCCTTGGCCATACAAGAACCGGAATGTGGCTGTCAAATTTCGCTTACACAGATTAATAATATCTTCAAAAGGATCAAAATTTGACAGTCGTGAAAACAGCTCATTGGTAAGAGGCCAATAACGTGTAATGTAATCCACCGTAGGTATAATTTAACTCGAATTCTACGTGTGGACGGCACTACGAGCATTACATATAACGCTCGCCCCGGCGCTAGGGCTGATCCATCGGCTGTCGGTTTTTGCGCGAACACAAAGGCACCAGTAGTGCTTGTTCACGTCAAGTTCGTGTGCCGTCCACACTATGACGCTAAATTCAAGCGCCTGGACCCGGCTTTATAATCTTTAAATTGTGCTACGTAATTTTTTTCCTGTAATAAGGCCTAGAAGTCTCGCGCGAATCTTCTTCAGCGAATATAGCCACCCTAAAAGCGTAGATATCTTTTGTCGTGTTTCTAAGGCATTACCCGGCGAAAGATACGCTCAGCTTATTTTGGCAGTAGGTAGGTTCTACCCCGACCCGAACATCCGTCGAACGCTCTCTCTAGCGGACAGAGGAAAAGGAAACACGCACGCAATCCAAATCCCCCAACGAAACATTCCAGTGCACTGTGCAATTTGTACGGACGTTTCCGATCCCGACTCTGCTTATTTTGCCACAGCAAAAAGTGCCAAAGCAACACAGTATAACCCTTTCAATACTCCAGATAGATAGGTACCTATAGATATACATTTTCCAGTCATCATTAGACCGTTGGGACATGTGATCCCACGGAAGGTTAATTGCGGACTATAGCTCGATTTCTTCAAAGCGACCTAAGCGGTCCGAAAGCTTTGATGGCGGTCCGAAATGTAACTCTTAATGACGATGTAGGTTTGTAACCCTTGTAACGGTGCAACCATTAATTACTATACCTTTTTGTCAATCCTTGGACAGTCCACTTTACTGAATTTCCCAGTTAGGTTAGGACCCTAACATACAATGAAATCCTGCTGCGAAAAGACAATGAATACCTAAAGGCAGGTATGTGCAGGTCCACAGGCCTTTATTACAACCTCCTTTGAGCGGACTAGCTTTGAACAACGACAAAGTGATCCGATTTCAGGCCCTATAGTTTGGTGTAGGTACTGATGGCAGAATTCTTGGAACTTACAAAACCTTAAACCGATTCGATTTGATTTGTCTAGCTAAAGAATAACAGGGGCTTATAGTTTTTTCAAGGTCGAAAGATTTATTTATTATCCTTCCTACTTATATTAAAAATGCGAAAGTTTGTGAGTGAGTGAGTGAGTGTGTTTGTTACCTTATAACGCTGAATCCGCTGGACGGATTTGGATGAAATTTGGAATGTAGATAGCTGAGACATCAGAATAACATATAGGCTAGATATTATCACGCTTTGGTGCTTAGGAGCAAAATAAACACCATTTTTTTTTTGTTTGTCTTGTAGCCTGTACAAGGAAGCAAAACTTTGTTTCTTCCTAACTAGTGAAAGACACAGAATGTTCGCAAACAACATAAAAGTGAGCAATTCTGTAGCCGCCGCCACCTCAAAGTTATTATAAAGACGTTATACTTACAAAGATATTCTTGTAAAACAAAAGGACAATGGTACTAAGAGCAACACAGCAGTAGTTATGTTGGTAAGGTCGGCCACAGTCACAGATTCCCCATGGCATTGGCAGCTCTTACCACGCGCGGCATAAGGGCGCCAATCGAACAAAAAGGAGTATCCTAGAGTGTGGCCGACTGTACGTGGAGTATTGTCTCTCAGACATTGTTTCTTGTAAAGGGCCGAGGGGCTGTGTTCTTATTCTTTAAAAAAAACACACAGTTACTAGTCTTCCAAACAGGTTCTTTTGCGATCAGGACGCTACCTAAGCTGTCGGAATGATCTAGGTGCTGGGTAAGCCTTCTCCATCTAAAACAATGTCCCAGGCACTGCAGCACGAGTGAAGGTGCCACTGGACTCTGTATATAATATATCATCTCATTACGCAGATGCAAAGGCCTTAGTGTAATAGGTACCTACGCAATTCTAATTGGATGATAATTAATTACAGTCAGCTACACGCTAAAATACACGAAAATAAAATACACGCTAGGTAGTTCTTATCAAAGAACAAACAAAAAGGGTTATTCTAGCGAGTACGAGTGACTGACTGTATGTAAAAATATCGATTTCTGTTACATTTTTCTCGTGGTTTTCCATCAATAAAACTTAATAGACAACGTGGTACAAAAGGTCCTAACTCTTTTAACAAGGTTAGCACTCTGTGATAGAGATCACATCCCAAATATTTTTTCATCTCCCACGCTCGGAAAGTTTGCTGTTACTAGTAACTTACGATCGTGTAAAGGCCGGATATAAACTATTTGCATTTTAGCGCGCTTCGAAATTTGAACGCGACGCCGGGAAAGTCTTTCCCGCGCCCTATGGTGTAGAAAAAGAAAAAAACACTGGCCGTTTAAGTAGATGCCAGATCCCGACTGAAAAAAGATCCTCATTCATAGTTCGTTTACACGCGTATTTCAGCGAAAGTGATTGTTCGTGCCCATTCTCTATACAAAACTGTGAATGTAAATGGGGCATAAGTATCTTTTAAAAAGGTAAAGTCACGGAATAGAACATTCAGAAACGCGGTTTCTTCTTTCAGGTTTTTTCAATATTTTGTACACTATATTTATTTTTAGTAACAGTAAATAAAAAAAATGTTTCGCTTTTGTTTATCAAATAGATAATTATGTTTTGGTTTGTTAAATATTTTTTTTCAAACGATATTACTAATTTCATTTTTATCTCCTACAAATTTTTGATTTATATGGTAAAAGTTCAGAATGCACCCGGAAAAAAAAAACATTCTTTTATTTACATTATTTTTGTGTCTGGATAAATAAACTTCAGGAAATTATTAATAAAACGAATGGTTTTAATACCAACGAAGCTGAAAACTTTAGTGCAGCAGCCATAACTACAGTAAAATATGCTTTTAAAAGGAACATATTCGACTCACCTGTTTTGCTTGTAAGTAGTTGTCTATAGAGTTTTTCCCGCTTGGCTAACAAAATCATTTCCTCGCTTCTGTGAGATGAAAAGTTTTGCGTTTCGCACGAATGCAATATTATTTGCGTTTCGTGCTTCTGAATACAAGCACTCGCCGCAAACAATAATTTTGCATTCTTGCATAACAAATAACTATTACTGCTCTGTAGGTACCGTTCCGTTGATTTTTAAATAATTAAAATGTAAGCGCTGTGGCTATCATTTTTTTATATTGTTTTTATTGATTTTTACAGTGTTTTAACAACTTAGAGCTATGAAAATGCACCTACGCCCACAAAAATGTGTTTGTATTACAATAATTCCAAAAACCAAAAACTTTAGAAAAAAAAAAACATTTTCATCTCCCATGCTCGGAAAGTACGCTGTTACTTTAAACATGCGATCGTAGAAGATCCTTTTTTAAACCGCTTTGTATTTTTGTGCGCTTCGAAATTTGAACTCGACGCCCTAATAAAAAAAATATAAGGAACTCCTTCAACTTGTAGCATTGCCTAGCAACGGGTTGTTGATTTTATGACACTTCAAGAAGACATGATTTGAAATCAACAACCCGTTGCTAGGCAATGCCACAAACTCCTTTGTGAAGAAGCAAAAAAGAAGGAAACTCATTTCACTAACCTCTATGGTAGGTACCTAACTACCTATGTCTATTGTTTGTCACGCTTGGCTTACAATAGTATATTTCATTACAAGTGCGGAAAGGCTGTCATTGCAAAGAGTTCCGACAAATGGCTACCCGAGCCGAGGCGCAGCCGAAGGCGAGGGTTGACAGTCGGAACAAGTTGCAATGACGGTTCCGCACGTGTACTGAACGACTATTTTTAATACAGTTGCGAAAAAATGAAGCAATTTAATAAAATAATAAAAACACAATAAACTCAACTAACTTAACATTTTTGACTTTTCCGGTAAAATGTTCTCCGAAGCATTTTGTGCAATTATACTATTATACTCAATTATAGAATTCCGGTGGTGTTAATAAAAAAAAACTAGGGTCGAAATTACTCATTTTGTGCAACAAACAACTACATAAGTAAAGCAAAGAAAATTTCTGAAAAATCAAAATGGCGCCAACCGTAGAATATAAGCAGAGTTTTTTTTTCTTTACCCTTTCTGGTAGGCAAAGGCAACTGCCCATACAGCCAAGTCTTCGGTAGAAGTTTTTTATTGATAATGTAAATGAAATTTAATGAAATGAAACCTAACCAAACTCATTCAATCAAATCATTAAATGTGATATTGTAACAAATTAGTAGCTTCTTTTTAGAAATATACGTATTTGCATGAATCATAAAAACTTTTTTCGTGAAAACTTCATGGTTGGTTTTTCTTTTTAATAGACATTATTTTGACAGTTGGGAAAGAGAACGCACTAGTGCGGGAAAGGTAAAAAAAAAGCACGAGTGTGTAATAGCCCACATCCCGAACGCTATACGTCCCTGCAATACGCCACTTTTTGAGCAACTGTATTAAAAAATCATTTCCTCGCTTCTGTGAGATGAAAAGTTTTGTGTTTCGCACGAATGCAATATTTTTTGCGTTTCGTGATTCTGAATACCTCGCTACGCTCAGGTTTCTTTTTTTGAACCACTCGCTACGCTCGTGGCTCAATTTTAGAAACCTTCGCTAGCTCGGTATTCAATACAAGCACTCGCCGCAAACAATAATTTTGCATTCTTGCATAACAAATAACTATTTTGACGTTGACCAGTAGGTTACACCCTGCAAAAAGATTTAGGGCATTTTGTAATACTTAACACGGCTAAAAAACGAATTTAGGAGTCGAAGTTATCAAGAGAATCAGCCAGCAGCACCGATTATTCCCAAAATGCTGAATTTATTGGCTCAAAGTGGTTACTCTAGTTGGCAAACTTTATCTCATCCATCATACTTTAGCTCTAGATAGTCATACCACTGAAAGCTCTACAATCAATCAATCTACTTGATAAAATGAAAAATTCTCGATAGACTTACATGACAGCTAACCATAAGCCAAAATGAACTATGTAACTCAAATGTAACTAGCTAGCTAGGTTTTGAAATGATTTAAGAAGTGTTTTCTAAAGGCCGGGACTAACCACTGGATAGAACTCCATCAACCAAAAATCCTCTCCAACGATCGACACTACTACCGTAGAATGGTACGGCAGGCGATAGAGATAAAAAAACATAAAAATTTCAATCGGGAGGATGGTTTCAAACTATCATCAACGTGGAATCCAGTGTTACATAAAGGTGTTGTTTCACATTAGTATGGGGCTCAGGCTAAGACTGAAATTTAATCAGGACCAAAAAAAAAAGACTATATTTGAATGCTAGACCATCTTTTACCTACCACTCCTCAATATCTTCATTAAGTTCCATGTATAAAATGTTTTCATTTGATTGCAATGCAACACACACTCAACACTGAAAAAATGGCGAACTCTGTGGTGAGCCGTATGCACAGAATAGTGGAGCTGTCAGCTGTCAAGCCTTAGACTCACCAACACGCACCGGTCACCAACACTCAGAACAAACTTCTTTTTGAAATCTGCACAAGTGACAAAATAAAAATAAATAGTAACCTCAAATGGCAAGTAGGAACTGGATTTATTTTACATTACGTCAGCATTATCAGCGAAACAAAACCAAAACACTTTTGAAACGCAGCGGTCACCAACACATTTATCAAACTTACTTCTTTTTTGTAATCTGTGAAACAAAACACTCCATGCTACGAACGAAACACCACAGATAAAATTCGCAACGGACGGAAATGTTCCAAAGCCAGAACGTTCGTAGAAAAAGAAACCTTTTTGTAAATAACTTGCGCATAATGCTTGACAATAAATAATGGGGGTCTATGTCTCGAATAACAAGGTTTAAGCTTTATCTGAATATTGTTATGTTTGTATTTTTGGTAAAAAAATATGGTTTCAAAATCAAAGGCATTTTTACACGCGCGACCTCGCTCGTGTAAAGCAGTTTCTGAACGCGTATAAATAACCTTTCAACAAACAAAAAGTGTTCGTTCTTGTAAATAACACAGAAATTAAATATTTCAGGAATCACATACTGTTCAGGGGATTTTCCTCTTTCATAAAAAATGGTCCTTCAAAATTTTAAAGCGATTGCAAAATAATTAAAAAAAATGGCCCACTAAGAAACAACACCTTTAAGTCACGCCATTTATCTTCGGACATATCCGCCAATACTGTGAGTGTTGTGTGCCGGCCCACTGCAAATGACAATGGTGATGTGAGGGTAGTTTCCCAACTGTCACCACAATAATTAAAAATCTCGCCGCTCCAGTCTACCCGCGACCACGGCAGCTGATATGTAACGCGGCCGAAACTTCGGGATAAATAAGGTAATTAAAGCCTAAAACCAATCGCGATTCGACCCGTTTCGAATACAACAAATTGGAGACGTCTTGTTCAATTTTAGCCTATAAGCGGCAAAGACTGCTAGTCCACCTCTGCACGTAAGTAATCCATTTTTGAGTAAGTAAGTACGTAACTCTTACTAAAATATAGACAGATTGATTACAGCGAGCTCTTTGTGAAGCTAATCCGGATTGCAGACGATTAAAGGCGAGTTTTGGGCGAGTTTAATTGCATTTGCTCTCCGGATAATGGAGCTAAGGAGCCGGGAGTTACACAGGGTGTTACAAAAAAGTCCTGTAACAATGAAGAGCAATACAAGCAAACTAATTAGCGCGGCAAAGAAAGAAAATCGTAAAACTTATTTATGCAAATTCTTTGTGGAAAATAAAATCCTAGGTTCTCAATCCGGGTCAAATCCGACCAGACCGTGTATTAAAAAAAATAAGCACCGAAATCCTCTAAAATTAATTTAAATCTATATAAGATCATTTCTATAAATAAATTCCGCTTTTGAGGGTTAAAACACAGGTGTACAGGGTGGGATGATAGCAACGTGGCGGGAAATTCAAAATTTTCACAGTTTTTTACGTATTTTGTAGCTAAACTGAGCTATTTTTGTTCAGCGATTTTTCGTTCGCGGAAATAACAAAGTATTCTTTTCATTACAAAACTGTGAAAATTTTGAATTTCCCGCCACGCTGCTATCTTCCAGCCTTACATTCGGTATAACGGTTCCAAAAGGCATCTAAACAAGCCCGAATCGTGTATTTATGGCCAGACCGGGAGCCATGCTTGTCAGAATGAATAATAAGTGCGAGCTGGGAGTTTTCCGGGATCTTTCGGCGTTATAAGATACAGAACGGAAGGAATTCTCGAGAATTTTGCGCATGATAAAATTAAATACAACGTGTTACAAAAGATACTAACCTTTTTTACAGGGAGTAACCTGTTGGTCAACATAATGACAAATCTGCAAAAAAAAGTTGAAAAACACAACTTTTTTTTTATAACCTCAAAATTGTAAAATTTTCAAAACTTTTTTGTTTTTGGATTTAGCTTCAATTAAAAAATATGGTTGTTTGCTTAGCTGTATTTTAATAGCTTCAGGCTGTCAAAACTTAGTGAAAGTCCATGGAAACAGTATGTTAAAAATACTTTTCTCCCGTCACAGCGCTTACATTTTAATTATTTAAAAATCAACGGAACGTCATAGAGCTAAAAAAATATTTTGGTTGTGATCCCTATCATCAGGTACCATGACCCTACAGGGTAAAAAAGAGTTAGCATCTTTTGTAACACCTTGTATACCTCCTTAAGGTACGTATCGAAGCAATATGTGTCACAGGTGTGGTATAGTAAAAACAGTAAAAACCTAGATAAATAAATTGAATAATATGGCAAATTCCCAGAAAACTAAAGCATTATTACTACAGTTCTTGCAATTCACGACCGCGCGTGAACCAGCGCACGACGAACGTTACTTAGTATTTAGTCCTATGTGTTTGCAGTTCTTTATATACTGGTCCACGCGCGCTCGTAAATTGCAAGAACTGTACCTTTGAAAGTGATCGCGATAGATTCAAAAGTTAGACAATTAAGCCCCTGCTAGTTTAATCGAAATTGTAACTTATTGAATTCCCTCTTTGTAAAAGCGCCGCGCAGTGATCTCTTCAGTTATCGGCTCTCTTATTTCTATATCAACTACGAGATTTCCTTTTCATAGAACGCGGTATGGATTGTACAAAGAGAAGCGTATTTATTGGAACTAATTGGAAACTAATAAGTTTCTTTCTGTCTCTAGGTACTAATACCTAAATATCACACTAATATTATAAACAAACGTGAAAGTTTATTTAAGGATGGATGTTTAGATTATGAAGTGTAAGTGAAGGTGCCACTGGATGCCGCTGTATACCTACAAAGACCTACTAGGTACGCCTAAGTTTGTTTGAAGTTTTGGATGTTTGTTTCTTTCATGCTGAAACGGCTAGACGGATTTGAACGTTTGGAATGGAAATATTAGACACTCCGACCCAAAAAGAGTGGTGTTATACATATGTATATAAATTTGACCACTATGTGTGTGTGTGTGTATGTGTCTGTCTGCTGTAGCACCGTAGAGGTCTTAAACGAGTGAACCGATTTGGATGCCTATGTTTTTTTTTTATTTGAAAGCAGGTTTTCTAGCGAGTGTTCTTAAATGTGTTTTATCAAAATTGGTTCAGCCGTTTATGAGATATTTATTATCCTAAATTGAAGCTAAAATGTCGGGGGGTATGTAAAATGTTTAATTTAGTAGATATTTGCGACTTCGTCAGCACTGATATCTATAACGGGAATAGAAAGTTGACGAATTTGGCGGGTGAGACACGCTAGAATAGCAGTCTCTTATTATTATTCTAATAGCAGTAAGTGTTAATTAATTAATCATTCGAAAGCAACAGCCATCGTAGCCAAAGATTATAAAATGTTGAAAAAGCTGAGTTGAAAACAAGTCCATCTAGCAACCAAAAAGGGCAAAAAATCGGCAAAGCACGAGTCGGACCAGCGCTCCGAGGGTTCTGTAGCATCACACACACAACACCGCGAAAATAATAGATATAACTTTCCCACAATATAGGAAATAAAGTTCTACCTAAGTAATAGGATTCTCGACAGTGTCCTTGAAAAAAAAAACCAGCTCCTGTATTCTCTAAAATAGGCACTGTAAATACATATTCCTATCACAAAATCTCAAAAATATTGTCCATTTCGATGAAAGACTAATTTCCGAAAAAAAACCGGTGTCGACAGTTAACGCGTGGGTAAAATTTTCAAGAATAGATGTGCCCGCTCGGTCGGAAAGCGGGTTATGATATCTACGCTCTACGCTACGACCGAAAACTCACACTCGAGGCGCGTTTTGGCCGTTTTTATAAAGACCAACTAGGTACTTGTTTTAATACTATCAATAATCATCATCAGCCTGTTAGCACCCACTGATGAGTAAATGTCTCTTCTTGCTCACGCCACCTGTCACCACCCTGTTTTCCGGTTACTTTGGCTATGTCGTCGGACCATCTGGCTGGTGGTCTGCCAACCGATCTCTTCCCCTCTCGGGGTCGCTATTCCGCAATGGACTTTGTCCATCTGCCATCGGTACGTCTCGCCAGGGTGTCCTGCCCACTTCCACTTCAAATAAGTTATGCGTTTTCCGACGTCTGCCACTTTTGTGCGGCTTCTTATTACAGCGTTCGGTATACGGTCCAAAGAGCATTGCTCGCTCCATGGCTCTTTTGGCAACGTTGACTTTGTTCATAACGTCTTTGGTTCTGAGTCCATGTCTCAGAACCATAAGTGAGAGTAGGCAGCACACACTGGCATAATACTATACTGTGCCTCTACTGTGGTTTTGACGTTGTGCGGTGTGGAACCCTAAAAATATTTCTGTTGACCTTTTTTGTTGTCACTGGCCAACGGCTATGAAATCAACAATCCGATGTTTGGGGCTTTGTTTTTCAAATAACAACGCTATTGTTTTGGGAGGCGAAAAAAGCGGAAATTAAAAATTCAAATGTAGATAACCGTATCGCCATCACTGCTATACATACAAATATATTGTTAGTAAATTAAATTCGTGCGCGACAGTTAGATAATTATACGATTATGTATGTATTGTCAGCAACACTCCAGGATAGCATGGTAGCTCTTAACAAGGGCGATATAAAGGCGTTGATCAAACAAAAGTGTCTTTGACTGTACCTATATTAGGCTTAAGCCAGTTACGAAGCGCTAGATGTTTCCAAGAAGATGGCCGATAGAGGCAAAAACATAATTAGCTTTTTCATAAGTAGGTAGGTACTTAGGTATGTACTTATGAAAAAACTGATGATGAAGCAGCATTCTCTATAAATCTACTGAGTGAATCCACCGGTTATCAACTGTAAAAAGATTGACGTTTGGCTAACGAATTGAAAGACAACCTATCTCCCGCCCATTTCACCCTGTCATGAGATATGCCCGAAAGGCCGGAAAAAATATGCAAATTTTTGTGCCTGCAATTGTTTTTGTTCGGCCCGATAGTAGATTTTTCTGCCGGAAAAAATATGCAAATTTTAGTTCAAGCAATAACTTTATGATCAGACTTTTTCGGCCCAATAATACCTAAAAGTTGTGTAAGTACCCATACTGATGTGCAGAAAGACCCCTGACCGTTTGGCCAAAAAATTCCAAGCCATCTATTTCGCCAATCATGCAATTTTCCCGAAAAACCGATATGCTCTTTTTTTTGTTTTTAAGATATGGATATTATTTCGGACCTAAGGGTGGGGCAGCTCAATGTCAAGCTGAAGTACACACGACAGCATGTCAGACTATACACTTTTTTTTTAAATCGCCCGTAACGTAACCGAGTAGAGTGTTAGCGTGTAAGGGTCGACGTGCTGTCGTGTGTACACTAGCTTGAGCTTGACATTGACATTAGCCGAGGTCTCAAGTCAGTGATTTTGTTTTCTGAAATTCTGAGATCACCTACTTGAGCTCGAGCTTCTCGAGCTTGGGCTGACTACTATTAATGCCACCCTAAAGTTGTTTAAGCTGATGTGCAGAAAGACCCCGAATTCAAAGCCATCCTATCACCCATTTCGCCCTATCATGAGAATTTCCCGAAAAGCCGACATGCTAATTTTAGTGCAAGCAATTATTTTAATGGGACCTCTGACCCGCGCTAGCTGGGCGAGCCGCGGGCCAATTACGTAACGTGCGATGGTGATTATGGTTCGCATTTTGGCACGGGTATGATTTAATAAGCTATCATCAATTTATTAAGTTTTGAATGTTATAAAAAATGAGGTCTGCGTACATATTGACATTAATTTGGTAATTTGTATCTGGCGACCCTTTTTATTTTTCTGAGAATGAAAATATTTCGTGGCGATAGATCTATTAATTAGATGATACAAGTTGATGACAAATATAAACTTTGATGACAGAAAATATCGTTCCCTTTTGGCACTAGTGGAAATTAAAAACTAGGTGACCAAACGAGATACTTTTTCGTACACACGACAGCACGTAGACGCTTACACGCTAGCACTCTACTCGGTTACGTTACGGGCGGTTATACTACAAAAGTGTACAGTCTGACGTGCCGTCGTGTGTAAAAGGCTGGGAGATGGTAGGCTGATAGAGTAGACTACGCTGAGACTGGGAAAAATATTTCTTTGGCCCGGTCGCGGTTGAAAGTTAGATTTTTTCGACTTTGAAAGTGTTTAGTAATTTTTTTTATATATATATTTTTAGTAACCTTAGGAACCTGCATATCGATCGATTGCAAAATTGCTTTTTTCCAGTTACCTGTGACTGTTGTATAATTGTAACAAAATCCCTTCGACGTTCAAACCACTATTTCGGCGAATATTTCGCTGTAATAGGCGCATATTTCAGTAAAGTAAAGTAGCATTTATTTCAGAATACTTGCAGCATTTTCGAATCCACATCAGCGCAACTTCTGCGAACCTGCGTCGGCAAATATGTAAATACTTACCTATAAAGTCCTATGTCATGGAACTCGAATGAGATGAGCCGAAGTAAAGGTAGACAGCGGTACGGTCGGCCACAGTCACAGATACCCCATGGCAGCTCTTTCCGCGCAGGGCACAAGGGCGCCAATCGAACAAAAAGGGGTATCCTAGCGTGTGGCTGCTGGTATCACTGCGTTGTAAAACCCATACGATTCGAAATGGGTTTATGACAAAGATTCCAAATGGCTCTTGCTTTTATAGCTACTGATCCGACTACCTATTCGTAAGTCGGCATCACGCAGATACCTATAGTTGTATTATATGCTCTTTGCCTATAGCAAAGCACAGCTGTAGGCTTAGCACGCGGGCCATTTTCTATACTCTCAACTGTCACCTTAGCCACTGTTCACTGTCACCTCAGTAGTTTTAAGTGGCTAAGGTGACACTTGAGAGTAGGCAAAATGGCCCGTGTGCTAAGCCTTCTGGCTAGGGTGCGCTAACTACAGGGTGCACTCTAAGTCGATAGCGGAACTATAAGTAGGCTGTCTACTGATCAATACAAACAATTTGTACTAAGTGGCGAAAAAAATGGAGCGAAAAAAACATCAGCTGTTCCATACAAAAGGTCGACTCTGTACTGCGCCAAATGTATGAAGCAGCAGAATTTCATTTCGCTCCATTTTTTTGGCCACCTAGTACAAGTTGTTTGTATTGATTAGTAGACTGCCTACTTAAAGTTTCGCTATGGACTTAGAGTGCAACCTGTAGACCATCGCTAACTCTTGGCCACATTTGCGTCTGTATACCTACAGGGTGTCCCGTAATTCAACGTCAAGCGGAAACTGGGTGAAAGGGCAGGTCATAACGGAACCACTGGGAAGAAGAATTAAGAAAATAGGAACAGTAAATGCAGCGATCTGCTATGCTATGATATGCTATAGGTACCTATAAGCGTCTAACAAAATTGCAGCGTTATTTTCCATCAAGGTCAAGTGCCAAATGATCCGTGTCGCACTGTAAGTTGGTGGATCTGCCCCTCTACCCTTGACGCATTTTTCCAATACGGCCGCAATATGGCGCAATTTACAAAATTTTATATTTTACAAATTAAGACGCATTTTGTGTTTTTATTGAATAAAACAGCCTTACCTTTGAATAAACATTACAAAGTTTTTAAAACCAAAGCACTATGTGAATTCAAAGATAAATTAATTTTAACTTTTTCACACACACACGTTTCACATTTCACTTTGTACACTATTTCGAGGCCGAGCGCACTAAGATTTTTCTGTTGGCAAATATACAGCCTCTTTTATATCTACTTGCAACCTTTTTTGTGTTTACTCGTTCTACTCTTCTATTTCTTTCTACGTATTCGTCTTTTGTTTTTATTTATTTTATTGTATGCAGAAGAATAGGTAACAAAGTTCCCAACATAGCATTTGAAAACAAAGAAAGTAGTAGATCTACTTTAGCATCAGCCTAGTTGGTATTCTATCTAGCTCACCGCTTTGTGCCTGCTTCCGGTGCACTTTTCATTCAATATTAATATTCATAGTCGAAAGGAATCGAATCCGTGCTTGTTATTTCTGTATACATGAATGTTATTGGGGAATTCAGCATACCTATTATTTATTTCAGCAAGCAGTGTGTGTTGTAAGTAACTGTATTTTCAATCTGTGAAAAAAAGTGTGCCGCCTATTTTTTTTCAAGCAAAATATCTTCAAAACGTTTATGAATGTCAACACGAAACTGGCTGTTTTAGATAGGTCTCACCTAATTCTAGGGTTTGATATGTGAACATATTCAATTTGTTTAGTGTATTTGATACAGGAATCGATTTTGTGCATTTTTCTATGCGCGCGGGCGATTCACTATGCCCAGCGCCTTAAGGCTCCGTATAAGGCTAACTAGCGCCACCAATGTTGAAAAAATCATATCTTCCTTCAGAAGCAGTTTCTGAAAAAATCCTAAGATGAGCTCATGCGTCATGCTTTCCTAGATTTTTAAGTGTAGGTACCCAACTCAATTTCTAGTCGTAAGCTAAAAAATTTTCGATAACCGCCAAAAACGGCCGCTTTTGGCGGTTATCGAAAATTTTTTAGCTTAAAAGTAAATTTCGAAGAGGGTATCTACACTTAAAAATCTAGAAAAGCATGGCGCATAGGCTCATCTTAGGATTTTTCCAGAAACTTCTTCTAAAAGAAGATATGATTTTTTTAACATTGGCGGCGCTAGTTAGCCTTATACGGAGCCTTAAAATGAATAGGTAAGACGCGGCAAATACGATGGGTAAATAAAACTGACAAATAAAATTCTTGTAAGTATGTAACAATATTTTATTGATCTCAGTCAGAAATCGATAGCGATAGCCATCAATGACATTGGCCATCATCAAAAATCGACGACGAGTACCAAGACGCTGTTCACTTATCTCATGCATGACGTCACACGCGCGACGCGATAGTGGTTTTTTATTTTTCGCGCGTGCGCTGAGGCCAGCGAAGGTGAACGATGTTTTCGCACATGTCACCACAGCCGAAATAGCTCAGTTGGGAGAGCGTTAGACTGAAGATCTAAAGGTCCCCGGTTCAATCCCGGGTTTCGGCAATGAGTAACTTTTTGTGTTTTTTTTCCTCGTACTTATAAATAATCAAACTTACATTGATACAATACATTGATTTATTTATTCGCAACAAATAATGTTGAGTTCTTAGGTACGGTATTCTTAGTTTTCTACATAATACAACTTACATTTTATGCACTTATAAAAACTACAGTTTACTTATTTATTTACAGTCAATAAAATATCCAAATTATTTAAAATAGTGGCGATGTCGGGATGCAAGATCAAGCTTGATGGAGAATGAATAGCATCATTTCAAACTGTCAGAGTATGCTCAACCAGTTTTGTGTAAAACTCTATTTTTTAGTAGGTAGGTACTCTAAGGCGGACTTGCGTCACTCAGGGTTAGCAAACTAACTCCGAGTTAACTTGACATTTCCATACAAATTTTGACGTTAACTCAGAGTTAACTCGCTAACTCTGGGTGACGCAAGTGGACCTAAGGCGGACTTGCGTCAGTCAGGGTTAGCCAACTAACTCTGAGTCAATTTGACATTTCCATTGAAGGTGCATAACTCTAAGTTAACGTCAATAATTGTATGGAAATGTCAAATTAACTCAGAGTTAGTTGGCTAACCTTGACTGACGCAGGTCCGCCTTAGACTTGCGTCAGTAAAGTTTAGAGTTAATTTGACATTTTCATACAATTATTGACGTTAACCGGCTAACCCTGGTTGACGCAAGTGGACCTAAAACTGGACAAAGTTATCAATGGTCCAGGCAGTCCTCGGTCCGCCTGACTTGCTGGTACAGCACCTCGCTGTTGCTCCGGCACTTCCGGGCCGCCCCCTCCGCCTCCGTTGTGGCGGTACTCCTGTAGTGGCGGGACATGTAATAGAACACCGTTATCGAGCTAAACATCATGCCCGTGTAGATGAACGACTGCGTTTCCTGTAAAAATAAAAAGAATAATTTTTGACACATTAGTGGAAAGGCACGCGAAGAAAAATAAGGGATTGATGTAGCCAGCATTGAAGGCCTGATTCGCTTGGTAATAAATAGAGAAGAGAGAGACGATGCTGACAGATAACCTCTATTGAAGAGGCATAGAAAGAAGTCAAAGGTGGTCAATCTGAAATTAATACCTGGCTCAACAAATGGAACAGCTGATTATTATGTTTGCCCAGTAGGTAACAATTCGCTTTTTCAAAGATAAAGCCCTTTAGATGTCGGACAGACAGGCGTAAGAGTAATCATAGAGTCCAGTGTACGGAATGCTAAAATAAGAATCTTTAGTCTGTCAAAGCAGCTGCACAACAACAGAACAACAACGACCAACCAGTGGCACTGCCCAAAAAATAAGTTTTATGACCAGAACACATAATCGGCTGAATGATTGTTGTTCTGTTGTTTACAATAATGAACTTAATACTTACTTATTGCCGTGAAACAAAAATCGTTGAACAAAAATAGCTCAGTTTAGATTGAAAATTAAAAAAAAAAACGGTGAAAAAAATTAATTTCCCGTGCTGCTATCGTTGGACTGGTGTTGGAGTTGGATGTTACCTGGATAGAGCATGAAGCAGTTTCCAGTGCGCTCGAAAGGGATAGCTACACATACCTGGCTAAAGCTCACGAAGAGCCGGGTGACGATGATGATGATGAGGTTCCCCACAGCGTCGGTGAAGAGCCAAGCGGCCGTCATCACCGCCTTCATGCTCTCAGGAGACTCCTTGAATGCGAACTCGTTGCCTGTCACCGCGAATAACACCTGAAGGAAATGGCAAAATGGCCGAATAACACCTGAAGGAAAGGGCAAAATGGCCGAATAACTGAAGGAAAAGGCAAAATGGCCGAATAATACCTGAAGGAAAAGGCAAAATAAATCGAGCTTTCCACACTGACGCCATTTTCTTTTTTTCTTATCGCCACAGCGGAGAGGTTAAAAGTTCCCTTCGTTTACGTGAAAACTCTTGAATAGCACTTTAACTTTGGGGACGTTAGATCAGTTTTATTTTTATTTTTTTTATTCTAGTAAATAATTCCAGTACGTATCTCAAAAGGAAAGTGCTGTTTCATGCCTTTTTTCAAATTTTCAGTAGGTATGATTGGAGTACGAAGGGTTGACCACCATTGTGCAAAAGTGAAAAGACAAAGATTTAGGTACTTACCTCAGCAGCTGACATGATGAGGAACTGAGGCAGCAGGAGAGCCATAGTGATAGAGTTCGCGGCCGTCACCACTATGAATTCTGAATGCTGAGAATGGAACAAAATGTACGGTTTTATTGCGAAGAAGGGTGTTGCCGTCCGGTAGTGTCACAATAACGTACCCAATAATGACGAGAATTTTTGTCTTACTTTATAATACTTAGTTACATACAACATCTTCGGATCATGTGTAAAATCGCAAAACCTTCAGGGTTAAATTTGTCAAAAAACATTAAATTTCTATTATAACTCTTTTTAGAGTTTTTTCACTCTACGCTGTGTAACTACTACATTATTAAAGTTCTGACAATCCTACGATCGATCAGCTAGGTCTTACATGGATACAATATATCTGTCTCACTATTTTTTTAATCTAAATAGAGCGGTACATAACAGACATGGGTGTATCGAGCTATAAGCCTAGCTAGATAAAGCGGTTTATGACTTATGCCAAGCCAACAACTTGCGTAGCATAAGGCTGGGTTAGGAAGCACTTAGGGGGGGATATAACTAAATGTAGAGGTATTTATCTCACTCTTTTGTTTAACGTGGAGCGGGATAGACAGAGTTATAAACCCATGGATACGCTGTAACCCAGCCTTATGCTACGCTTGCAGAAGAGCTAAGTCGTTAGTTTGAATGACACAACGTGTCACTTTAGCCACATTACGGATTACGGAACAAAGCACCTTCAATGTTTATACCAAAGTTTTATTGCTTTATTTGTCCCACAAGATACTCTCAAGAGGTCGTTCCTTTCGCGACTTTTATTATGCGTTATTGCTGCAGCCTTTGTCAATTTGTTTTCCTTGCTTTGCGTCACTAAAACATGGGGACAACGTCATTTTTCTTACTTGCTGGCTAAGCACAAGAATAGGATAGAGTGTACATAAGGAGTTTACAACTATATCTATCTATCTCACCCTTTTGAACTACGTAGAAAGTAAGTATTTAACTCTCTGCTCTGGTTGCTAGTTCGGTCTTAAAGTCATAAAGTCATATGTCCCATTTGACCACATCGCAAGTAAGCAACTTGAAACATCCCTCAAGTTTATATTATTTACGTAACGACCTAACCTTTGCGTCACTATTAATAGAGAACGCAGCAAGCGTAGCATAAGGCTTTGTTAGGCTGCACACTATCTATCTATCTATCCAGCCCATGAAAGTCGCCCACTGTTGGGCTTAGGCCTCTTCCTCGTCACGCCATCCCCCGGTCCCGTATGTCAACTGCTTCCTGGCCGACTTACTGATGACATCAACCTATCGGGTCGGTCGATATATGTAGCTATCTCACTCTTTTGTTGACGTAGAACGGGATAGCTATAGTTATAAACCCTATGGATACGCTCTAACCCAGCCTTATGCTACGCTTGCAGTAATACTCACGTAACCCTGGCTGGTCTGTTCCAAAACGATCGTGTACACTCCGCCACTCTCGATGTTTATTTCACGGCGAATAATTTCGTCGTTCACTCTTAGTGAGTAAGTCGATGCGAACATTTCGTACTGAGGCGATACGCCGATCGCCCCGTCGACGACCGCTTCGACTTCGTCCCGCTTCTCGTTGTAGAATGTTATGTTGGTGCCAGCCAAGAGGTTTGATACTAGGAACCTGTAAAGTGTAACATGGCTTATCTTATCTTATTAGTATGGGACCTGGCTGAGAGCCCTGGACACTTCGACCCAGTGGGATCTTTTGTGTCACCCCCGTCCTTATTCCTGCTCAGGACATGCAAATACCGAGGTCATAAACTTTAGAACGTCACCGAGGTTGAGGAACTTATATTCTTCCGGTTTAGGATATGCTATCCCGAGAAGGCCCATGCGGGGTTTACTTTTTTACATAAGGTGTCAATGAATCTATATAATATACTGTAAGATATTATCATATACAAAAATGAACAGTTCATATCCCACTAGCTGGGCAAAGGCCTTCAGAGAAAGATTTCGCATTGCATGTTACAGCGTTTTACAAGTAATCGGTTTCTCCGTTTTCATGTTAAAAATATAATAGGCCATGACCTAGAAGACAATAAAATAAAATCGAGGCCCAATAAAAGAAAAAAATTCTCACCTCACAACCGGAAATCCGGATTTACTCTTGTCCACGCTATCTCTATAGCGCTTCACTGCACCGCCATTTACAAAAAAGGATGCGGCCATGTTTTCCTCAAGCAGAAACTTTTCCCTTTTGATCCCAACGCAAGTTCCGTACAAGTCGAACGTGATATTTTTCCTTCCGAACACGACAAAGTCCTTTTTAGAAATATGGGCTAGAGGGGGTATCTCGTAGGTTATGTTTTGTTCTTCGCTGATTAGGGATAAGGGACAGGGGTTTCCGTTGAATATCCTTAGTTGGGAGGTACCCGCCTGCGGTAGAACTGGGTAGGTTGTCTGCAAATTGAAATAGTATGGCACTTGTGAGTTTAATTAACTTGTAAAATGATTTGCAGGGCGGTTGGAAATGCTGCGCACTGAGAATAATAGTGCTATTAGGAGTAGCATTAGAAGTTATTTAACCCAATTCAAAGTCATCCAACCAAAGCAAATGCAAAGATACAATAGAGTATATTCTAATTCTAAAGGATTTGTTCGGTGGTTGTAGGTGAAAAACGAGGAAATCCCGCTTTTGTCCTATCTACTGGGAACCTATCGACACTTAGTTACAGATTTGATATGAGGCCCTTCACTCACACTAAATGGGTGAACTCCAATAAGGGAGTTGTATCCACCGATCCCGGGATCAGATGGATGTCTCCACGGATCCCACCGAGTTGTCTCCACCGATCCCAGGATCAGTGGAAACATCAACATTAAGTTAATGTTTGTATCCTGTGATCCCGGGATCGGTGGAGACAACAAAATAAAAATATTTTTGTGGAAACTGATCACGCTGTACAGAAAGAAAAAAAAATCACGGATGAACTAATTTTCTTCCGCGAGTTTTTTCCCGAGTTTTGCAAGAAAATAATATATTTGATGGAAAAGTACTAGGCTTGCATAAAGTCATAGGCGTTTAAGTCTCTTAGATTTCACATCATTAATTCGTATGATGTGAGCAGTGTTGGCACCTATGGTTTTATGTAGGTAGGCCTTGTACTTTACAACTTAATATAAAAATTAAATGTGGACCATGGGAATCGAAGATTTATAGGTAGGCGAACAAAAATTACATACAAAATTAAAATTAAAACAAAACTTCATTCAGAACGTGTACACACGACAGCACGTCAGACTGTACACTTTTGTTGTAAAGTCGCCCCTAACGTAACCGAGTAGAGTGCTAGCATGTAAGCGACGGCGTGCCGTCGTGTGTACATAATCTAACTACTTATTTTCTAAATTTTTCGAGGCAGCGTCCAACAGTGATAGTGTTATTTTCTAACTCATGTAGCACGCATGATATCCATCTGTCACGAGAAATATATTTTTCATCTCCCATGCTCGGAAAGTACGCTGTTACTTTAAACATGCGATCGTAGAAAATCCTTTTTTAAACCATTTTGCATTTTTGTGCGCTTTGAAATTTGAACTCGACGCCCTAATAAAAAGAAATATAAGGAACTCTTTCAACTTGTAGCGTTGCCTAGCAACGGGTTGTTGATTTTATGACACTTCAAGAAGACACGATTTGTAATCAACAACCCGTTGCTAGGCAACGCCACATACTCCTTTGTGAAGAAGCAAAGAAGAAG
This sequence comes from Zelleria hepariella, assembly GCA_949319315.1. Classification (NCBI taxonomy): domain Eukaryota; kingdom Metazoa; phylum Arthropoda; class Insecta; order Lepidoptera; family Yponomeutidae; genus Zelleria; species Zelleria hepariella. The sequence continues at coordinate 10,016,144 of OX439385.1, read as the reverse complement.
GAAACTCATTTCACTATCCTCTATTTAGGTACCTGTGTCTATTATTTGTCTTTCATGGCTAACAAAATCATTTCCTCGCTTCTGTGAGATGAAAAGTTTTGTGTTTCGCACGAATGCAATATTATTTGCGTCTCATGCTTCTGAATACCTCGCTACGTACAGGTTTCTTTTTTTGAACCACGCACGCTACGCTCGTGGCTCAATTTTGGAAACCTTCGCTAGCTCGGTATTCAACACAAGCACTCGCCGCAAACAATAATTTTGCATTCTTGTATAACAAAATAACTATTGGTTCGATGTATTTCTTTATCTTGGAAAGATAAGAAAAAAACAAAAGAAGGTTCAGCAAAAAAACAAAAGAAGAAGGTTCAGCTGTCATTTTCGGCGACCGCCTCACCCGCGTCCAGCACGCGCACGGCGCGCGCCGTAGGTCGCCGCGCCGCTGAGTAGGTCGGACTCGGTGTGCAGTTCGGCACCATTATTGGCAAAGCAAGGCAACCTGTGAACCCTGAGGCATTGAGCCTAAGGCACCTACGACTTTATGTAGACTTAGTATCGGTTACGTTACGGGCGAGTTTACAATCAAAGTGTATGTCCCGACGTGCTGTCGTGTGTACTTTTCCATCAAATATCTTTTCTTGCAAAACTCCGGAAAAAACTCGCGGAAGAAAATTTGTCCATCTGGATCTTTTTTCTTTCTGTACAGCGTGATCAGTTTCCACAAAAATATTTTTATTTTGTTGTCTCCACCGATCCCGGGATCACGGGATGCAAACATTAACTTAATTTTGATGTATCCACTGATCCCGGGATCCGTGGAGACAACTCGGCGGGATCCGTGGAGACATCCATCTGATCCCGGGATCGGTGGATACAACTCCGAAATAAGCACTCGGATGCTACGTGACTGCGACAAATGCACAGACTAAACAACTGAAAAAAGAAGTTAATACGAACTTTGATTGAAACATATTATTTTCCTCATGTTGTGGAAAGGTGCAATAAGAAAGGATTTTCTGAAACCAACCCCTGAGGGGTTAAAAAGTGCTTTCAAACTTTGTCTGAAAAATCGTTTGTTTTGCACCTACGTCGATAATACTTGTACACACGACAGCACATCGACGCTTACACGCTAGCGCTCTACTCGGTTACCTTAGGGGCGACTTTTCAACAGTCTGACGTGCTGTCGTGTGTACCTTACCTATAGTTATAAACCGCGCGGGATGAGAATGGGATGCTACCTTTTGGAACTGCGACGCGCGCGGTAAGCAAACTCGCGTGCGTCGTCGAAGCAACCTTGTCAAAGTAAAATAAAGTATGTTTTCGATTGACTTTGACTAGGTTCCATCCCATTCTCAATGTGCGCGGATTATAGGTACATTAACTCTTTAACAACGATGTGAATTGAATATATGCACAAAATACTTGTTAGTTATAAGAATTCGATTTAAAATAATCGATCGATATAAAATAAACGATAAATAAAGGATCTTTAGGAAATTATTTACTTTAGTTGTACCGACTGTACCGTAAGTAGGTACCCTCTATCGTTCCAAGGTAGAGTGAAATCACGTGAAATGGACCGAAAGAGTCGTATAGTCCGTAATCAATGTTCCGTAGTTTAGAATCGGACTGTTAGGTTCGATTTACAACTTCTTGATATTATTTTATCGAGCGAAATAAAGGTCCAGTAAAATTAATAGAATCAAGAAGAGGGCTGACCCTTGTGAGGTAGGAGTTGGATATTTATTGTGGTAAATAGTTGGTAGTTGTATATTTATTATTTACTATATTCAGCACTGAATTCGCTCCATACTTTTAAAGAGCACATTTTTCTGACTTCTAAAGCTAGACGTCCATTAGCGGCGGATCGGGCCACGGCGCATCGCAAGATTCCTGCCCAAAAATCCGCCTGCCTCTATTTATAAGAGACAGCGTCCACTAGCGGCGGATGGGGGCGGGGCGGTCCGTAGCGCAATAGTCCGCCGCTGGTGGACGCTGTTTCATATAAATGCAGGCAGGCGGATTTTAAGTTGCGGCCCGGGTCGGGCCGACCTGGCCCGATCCACCGCTAATGGACGTCTAGCTTTAAGCTCTCGTGTCGGAAACGTCATACTTCCAAAAGCGCGCATTTATTGCACTAGCGTGCATTCGGACACCCGTCGCATAAGCGGCAGTATTCTCAACCTAAACAATAAGCCAAAATTAATATTGCAGAGAGCACTACAGGGTGCACTCTAAGTCGATAGCGGAACTTTAAGTAGACTGTCTACTGATCAATACAAACAGCTCCATTTTTGTCGCCACCTAGTACAAGTTGTTTGTATTGATCAGTAGACAGTCTACTTAAAGTTTCGCTATCGACTTAGAGTGCACCCTGTAGAACTCGGGGAAAACCACCGATGCGACGGACTGACCATATCAAGAACACTGTAATGCACCCGAGCTACCTAAAGAAATGGCGAGGCATCGTAAGGCGCGCAATATCAGTCTCTGATGGTACAGTCCACAGCACGTAAACCTTTACATTTTCGTTGCCCGCCAGTAACGTAACTGAATAGAGTGCACGCGTGTAAGGGTCGAGATGCTGTTGACTGTACCTACCTACTACATGTGGACCACGACCGCTCTAACAAGAGAGTAACAACGAAGACGAAGAAACAATCCCAACAAAAACATTTTCATGTAAAGCGTTGCCAAGACGAGACCATAGGTGCACCTCGCACTGTCAAAAGGCTCTATCAGATCTCATGTAGAGCCAAGCTCCTAACTCTACACGCCATAACTCTACATGCCCTAACTTTACAAACTCTACACCTTAGTCGAAGCGAATAAAAACGAACAAAGCACTTCGAGAAAAGGTATACTCCGCGGAGGATGAGAATGGGATGCAACCTTTTGGAACCGAGACGCGTGCGGTAAGCAAACTCGCGTCGAAGCCAAAGTAAAATGTTGTCAAAGTAAAATAAAGTGTATTTTCGATTGACTTCGCCAAGGTTTTGGTAAAATTAAGAATTTTCAAAAAGAAGAATTCGTCCCGATGATAATCCGCAGAAATACATAGTTGCAAAATTAAGAATTAGGAACTAGTTGCCGACACGGTTCCATCCATAGACTTAATTCTATGGTTCCATCCCATTCTCGTCGCGTATGGATTAGTAGTGTAGTCCCCTTGCGCTTCGCTTGGCTCGTCTTGGCGGGGACACTGTGCCCCCAGATACCCACCTTGAGATAGATCTCGAGCACTCCAGACGCGATGAAAGCGACACCAGCGAGTACACCCCCCATGATCAGCTTGTGAAGCGGGTTCCTCAACATATTGCGCTTTTCCAGGAAAGGATAGATGTACTGAAAGATAGAGAAATGAGTATAGAATATGGTCATGCCTTTATTAGGCCCGGTTTCTGAATTGATTATATAACTTAATAAATACTTAAGTAACAAGATTTTTATAAGGTTAAATAATTCGCTCGGGACAAGATTTGAAGACGCAACCTCTTGAATACCGTGGCGCAGGCGCTCTACCAATTTCTTAACCTTATAAAAATCTTTACGAAAATTCCCTAGCACGGGTTAGTGCTTAAGAAAATACAAAAAGTACCTAAGGTGATAACCTAGGCGCAACTAGCGCCGCCAATGGAAAAAAAAACATGTTTTCCTTTTTATGCGTTTTTTGCTAAAAACGCTAAAACCCGCCGCCGCCAAAAGTGGCTACTTTTGGCGGCGGCGGGTTTTATTCTTATGTTTTAGGATGTGGAATCTAAACCTTCGGTCCTAAAAATTAAGCCTATTATTTGACGTTTCATTATTAGCAAAAAAACGCATCCAAAAAAGAAGTTTTTTTTATTGGCGGCGCAAGTTGTGTGTGCCTAGGTTATCGCCTTAAGTATCGTTCCGTCACGTTTTTGAGAAATCTACAGGAAAAGAAAAAATACTTAACGAATTTCTCAATTCAGAAATAGGCCGGACCGAGTGCGTCATCAAAGCTATGTTATTATTATCTCATCTCATCTCATCTGTGTCTGATGGTGAGAAGAAAGAGATAACAGATTGGCAGTTATTAATTCCACTGCAGCAGATGTTACCAAACGGATAACATCTACATACCTATCGATTAATATCGTCCTATCTTTTGATTAAATCGGTATAGGGACTCCCTAAGGACCGTTGGCAACATTTGGATCATTATTTTTTTGATATGCTATCATTCAAATTGCTATCCTACGTGTATGTCGTGGTGCTACTAATAGATAGATACTCGTAGATAGAGAACTCTACGCTTTTAGTCAACATTTGACAGATACTGCATATTATGTATATCTGACTTTTTCATTTAGTAAATTAGTTTTGTGATTTTAAATTGGAAACGTTTTAGGTATGTCTGGAGTCAATAGCCCGGTTTCTGAATTGAGAATTGTGCTGGGCAAATACTTAACTATCGCTCTGTCACGCTCTTTTGTGAGAAATCTGCAGAGACAGGACGATACTTACCCATTTGCTTAGCGAAATTCTCAATTCAGAAATCGGCAGTATATCTTTGTTTTCGCAAACAAATTGTATATTTGACAAAGATGACTAAATCATATTATGTATCCTAATGTATCACTATTTCTACATTTGAATCTGTCAAATATATAATTTGTCATGGTGTAAAAAACCTACCGTGAGTATGCGATTACCTTTTGTGTGAGCGGTATTATGATCAGAATAAATGTCGGCACTAGGACTTGCATCTGATCAGGCTTTATAGTTATGAACCAGAACCGTCCGTCCATCTTTGTCGCTTGAAGAGTCCACCTTGAGCCCTGAAAAATAGAGATTATAATACATATACGTAGACATAGCATTCGACCATATCTATGTAGTTATGGAATCACCTTGGAATGGTAGGTATGGCCCTGCAAAAATAATATGTATCGCAAAAATAAAAAGTAGATAGATATACTGAGTGGCCCAAACATAGACGTCAAGCGAGAAAATCTAGATAGCTGACACCGAGGGCTTCCCGAATCACCCCCATGTATGGTCAGCATTTTTTGTCGTTTAGAAGTTATGATATTTTTAAGGTTTTTTTGAAAACAATACCTAGCATTGGATTTTATTGTGTATTGGTGTCAGCTATCTAGATTTTCTCGCTTGAGGTCTATGTTTGGGCCACCCTGTATAGAGAACACTTTATTGTACACCAGATATAAATTATTTACAAGAATTTTCTTAACCTAAAAGTATAGATGGCGGTCTTATCGCTAAAAGCTATCGAAGTAGGGGGCATGTGTCCACCCCACCGTCAAGTATGTCAACGAGAACGAGGTTATTTCGGATTTTTTGTGCCGGATGACGTGACGTAACGTGACGGGCATGCATGTGGCCATAGTATATTCAGCATCAGCGAGTTTTCTGATGCTGAGTGTATTTTTATTTTAAAACTCTACCTAGTAACTAGTTTGAGGTATTTATTCACAAAGCTAATCCGCATTTATCTATTGTACCGCTACTTCGGCGCCGTCATCTCGGTATCGTTAATAATTTATTGACGGTGTAGTGGACAAACGCCCTAAGGAAGTTATGGTGTACTTGCCTACTAGTAAATCTTTCGCCTGCTTCTTCATCCGAGACGATGAAAGAAGAAAAAAATCAAAATAAAATTATAGGCTCGTGCCTCAACGTAGCGAAAATCTGTCCAAATATTTAGACTTGGTCAACAGAGATCACGTTGCAGTAACCGAATTATCTGCCCCTAACCGATGTTGGTGCAAATTTACTAATGGATTATGGCCATCAATCACTGCTTCCGGTTACTAAGTACAAAAAGGTGACAACAACAAACTGGTTGCTTATTTAAGTGGTCTGTTCGGGTCTTGTCCCCTTTCTGCCTTTGCCCCCTTAGTGTGATTCTCATAGTAATTGTAGAGATTTGCCCCCTTTTATAAAAACCCTTATTTTTATTCGAACTGCCCACTTTCTGAGTTTGCCCCCTATTTTGACTAATCGACCTTTCATTCTTGTTTTGTACAAAATTAGAACTTTACTTTCAAAACTTCGTTGTTTGCCCTATTTGTACAGTCGAAACAAAACTCTACGTACAAGTTTTTTATGTATTTATACCGCAATAAAAACATTTAGATCCGTCGTGGTCGTGCCAGGAAGTATCTCACCTTTATTCACAAAGCTAATCCGCATTTACGTATTATCAGTGCGAAACACTGCTAGTGGTACAGTCAGCCACACGCTAGGATATCCCTTTTTGTTCGATTGGCGCCCTTATGCCGCGCGCGGTAAGAGCTGCCATGGGGTATCTGTGACTGTGGCCGACCGTACCCAGTCCACGAAATTGACGGCACATGCTGAGCACTCCACCTTTTACAACCTTTTTTTTGTACCTCGGACACAAATTAAGTTTAAGGGTAGACGATAGCAACGTGGCGGGAAATTCATAATTTTTACAGTTTTTTACATTTTGTAGCTAAACTGAGCTATTTTTGTTCAGCGAATAAAACAGTATTCTTTTCATCATTGTAAACAACACAACAACAATAATTCAGCCGATTATGTGTTCTGGTCTACGAAGCAGTGGCACTGGCCAAAAAAGACCAGAACAGATAATCGGCTGAATTATTGTTGTTCTGTTGTTAACAATAATGAAAAGAATACTGTTTTATTGCCGCGAACGAAAAATCGCTGAACAAAAATAGCTCAGTTTAGCTACAAAATGTAAAAAACGGTGAAAATTTTGAATTTCCCGCCACCCTGCTATCTTCCTGTCTTAATGTTGCACTATGCCATAAAATATTTTTGAAATGATTATCAACAATTTTGTGTTCTTTGGTAATAAATGTCTCTTACCTTTATCTTTTATCTTTACAGTAACTCACCAGCTGATCCAGCAGAGACCAGAACACGGGCAGCACGGTGAAGAGCTTCAAGATTGAGAGCGTCTTCTTCACGTCCCGAATGAAGGCTTTGTCGAAGTGGGTCTGGGTCGAGTCGAGCCAGTGCGCCGGCGCCGATGATTTGTGTCTCTTTAGCGCGAGGTTCTTTAGACCCAGCTGGGGAGATGAAAGAAGACTTAAGGGTAGACGATAGCAACGTGGCGGGAAATTCAAAATTTTTACAGTTTTTTACATTTTGTAGCTAAACTGAGCTATTTTTGTCCAGCGATTTTTCGTTCGCGGCAATAACATAGTATTCTTTTCATTATTGTAAACAAAAGAACAACAACAATTCAGCCGATTATGTGTTATGGTCTACGACAAGTTTTTTGGGCAGTGCTACTGCTTCGTAGACCAGAACACATAATCGGCTGAATTATTTTTGTTCTTTTGTTTACAATAATGAAATGAATACTATGTTATTGCCGCGAACGAAAAATCGCTGAACAAAAATAGCTCAGTTTAGCTACAAAATGTAAAAAACAGTGAAAATTTTAAATTTCCCGCTGCGTCGCTATCTTTCCACCTTAAGGCTGTAATCCATGAAATTATTGAACGAGCGAGCAAAGTTCTTCGAGTCTACTTGAACAATCCGGCGTTTTATGTTTGTACGTATGAAGGTTCGTTCGACGATAACTTGGGTAAAGATTGGATCGTCATGAAATTTGGTAGGTGGGTAAATAAATTTAAAAGAATTTGTGAGTTCGAACATGAGCCAAATCGGTCGGGGGTTGCTAAGATACCTATGGGGTTGTAAAGGTTGTAAAGTTTATATGCAATGCGCGCGATACGTGGAGTGGGAGTGACTGTCGCGTATAACAGGTCAATGTACGAAATTCTTTCTACTCGGCGTCCGGACTTTAGGTCCCGAAAGGATTGCCGTCCCCTAAAATATTGACCGATCAATAACAGAAAGTTGTGCCTTTGTTTCAGAATCCTGAAGCTCCGAAACAATCTGCGAGTTTGCATCATTTAGAGAAGAAAAGCTCTTTGTTTCAATACTCAAAACCAATATCTGAACGCACAATGAGAGCGGCCATCCTGTAGCACAGAACGCTAGACCACGATATTAATTTCATAACCAACAAACTAACAAAACAATCCACCCGCGTTTAATACAGTCAACCCCAGACACTAACAAAATCTGTTACGCGATAATAAATTACATTAGCTCTACAATGTTACTCGATTCTCGGTGGCGCTTTAAGGGTGGTCGATAGCAAGGTGGCGGGAAATTAAAAATTTTCACAGACTTTTACATTTTATAGCTAAACTGAACTATTTTTGTTCAGCGATTTTTCGTTCGCGAGAATAAAACCGTATTCCTTTCATTATTGTAAACAACAGAACAACAATAATTCAGCCGATTATGTGTTCTGGTCTACGAAGCAGTGGTACTGCCCAAAAAACTTGTCGTAGACCAGAACACATAATCGGGTGAATTATTGTTGTTCTGTTGTTTACAATAATGAAAAGAATACGGTTTTATGCTCGCGAACGAAAAATCGCTGAACAAAAATAGCTCAGTTTAGCTACAAAATGTAAAAAACTGTGAAAATTTTGAATTTTCCGCCACACTACTATCTTCCAGCCTTAACATGGAATAGTTTGATGAGAGCGGCCATCCTGTAGCACAGAACGCTAGACCACGATATTAATTTCATAACCAACAAACTAACAAAACAATCCACCCGCGTTTAATACAGTCAACCCCAGACACTAACAAAATCTGTTACGCGATAATAAATTACATTAGCTCTACAATGTTACTCGATTCTCGGTGGCGCTTTAAGGGTGGTCGATAGCAAGGTGGCGGGAAATTAAAAATTTTCACAGACTTTTACATTTTATAGCTAAACTGAACTATTTTTGTTCAGCGATTTTTCGTTCGCGAGAATAAAACCGTATTCCTTTCATTATTGTAAACAACAGAACAACAATAATTCAGCCGATTATGTGTTCTGGTCTACGAAGCAGTGGTACTGCCCAAAAAACTTGTCGTAGACCAGAACACATAATCGGGTGAATTATTGTTGTTCTGTTGTTTACAATAATGAAAAGAATACGGTTTTATGCTCGCGAACGAAAAATCGCTGAACAAAAATAGCTCAGTTTAGCTACAAAATGTAAAAAACTGTGAAAATTTTGAATTTTCCGCCACACTACTATCTTCCAGCCTTAACATGGAATAGTTACGCTGTTGTAGGATAGCCCGGAATTAAATACTAGCCTTACTAATAAATTAATTCTTACCCATGCTGTATAATAATAATATAATAATATCTTTAATTAATAACGTCTTTACAAATTGGTAATTACCAGGGGTCCCCACACTAGGCTGGGCCTGTGACGTGGGGAACCAGTTTCATTTTTAAACATTGCATGCATTGTAAGAGGTCGTATAAAATTAAAATTGAGCAAGTGAAAGTAAAAATAACAAATAAAAAATATCTTAAGACCTAAAATGAGTTGAGTACTGCTGTCCTACAACTTGGAAATATGATATGACTGTTATATGAGCACTGTGTAAGTTTTCATACAAACGATCCTCTTTGATGTGACTGCAGTATACATACTATACATCCGATTAGTAGCACTTTTCTTATTCACTGCTTATCTTCTTCTATACTTGTAATAAAACTCTAGGGAAGTCATAATAATATCTGTACAAAAAAAAACTAGCAGGGGTTACTAAGTAAATGATACTTAATCCAAAAATGCCGAATAAAACGGTATAAGTCTGTCTGTCCGTCTGTCTGTCTGTCTGTCTTTCTGTCTGTTTGTTACGTCATCACGCGAATACCGCTGAATAGTTTTCAGTCAAACTTAGGACCGTGATAAGGCTCTATTACTTTGGTAGAGTTTGACAAAGGAGATATTTACTAAAAGGTATTGATTATTATAGTTAGAGAGCTGGTGACCAATCGAGATATTTTTTCGTACAAGGCTGGGAGTTGGTAGGCTGATAGAGTAGACTTCGCTGAGTCTGGGAAAAATATTTTTTTTGCCCGGTCGCGGTTGAAAGTTAGATTTTTTCCACTTTAAAAGTTTAAATGTATGGATTCAGTAAATTTTTTTTGTAGTACAAGGCTAGGAACTTCTAGGTTAATTGTTGAGACTCCTTTGAACAAGAAAATATATTTTTTTTGGCCGAACGTGGTTGAAAGTTTGATTTTTATAACCCAAAAATTCACACTATCTAGCTAGGTTATAAAAAACAATATTTCTACCGCGTTCGGCTAGTAACAAATAGTGATTTTGTGATCAGCGGAGACTAAAAAGGCAGCCTAGAACCTCTCAGCCTTGTAGACAAAAAAGAAATGACTCAACCCATACATTTAAACTTTCAAAGTCGAAAAAATCTGACTTTCAACCGCGACCGGGCCAAAAAATTATTTTTCCCAGACTCAGAGAAGTCTACTCTATCAGCCTACCAACTCCCAGCCTTGTACGAAAAAATATCTCGATTGTTCACCAGCTCTCCAACTATTACGGATTACCAAGTTAGTTAACTTAAGGATATTAAATAGCTTTCGAATTCATAGTAATTTACCGTACGAAGTTGTGGCGAAAGTTCCCTACAGTGTTGATACATATCTCATTAAGGAAAGTGGAATAGTTTTCGCTATGTAGAGTATTCCGATTAAAACTAATATTATTAGTTTTTCGTTTTGTGTCGGGGGCAACAATTTTTAGGGTTCCGTACCCCTAAAGGGTAAAACGGAACCATTATAGGATCACTCGTGCGTCTGTCTGTCTGTCCGTCTGTCACTAGCAATTTGCTCCGTAACTACTGAACCGATTGGGCAGTTTCTGAATTTAAAAATTCGCTAAGCAAATGGGTAAGTACCGTCCTGTCTCTGCAGATTTCTCACAAAAGAGCGGGACAGAACGATAGTAAAGTATTTGCTTTGCAAAATTCTCAATTCAGAAACCGGGCCTATTAAGTCGGTGACCCAAACAAGGACGTGTAACATAAATCAACAAATTTTAATTAGGGGGGCCACTTTTGGTGGATATATCAGAAAATAAAAATAAACTTTTTCAAAATGTATCATGTGACATATAAAATGAATTTCGCGTTTGCTGGAAAAGTCAGCTTTTCTTAAAGCTTAAAGAGGTGACGTGGGTGGTTAGGAATTGGTCGGTTGGTAGAGGCGGCAAAATTGAAAAGCCTACTGGCGGCAAATGTGTTAAATCTCGCCGCTGTGTATGAGAAATAATTAAGAGTCTTGGTGAAAACTTACAAAGACACATTTGATGAAATCAAACACGACGTTTCCTTCAGGCTGTTTCATCTTGTAACGACTTTTCGCACTCACGAAGATTACTGAAAAAGACAACATTTTTAAAAAAGTTGTTCAGTTTTGCAGTGCTACATTTCTGTGACACCCTGTAGATCCGTACTATAATTTAAAGTTTTACAGAAAGACCTGGCCTCAAGTCTGTAAGACAGAATTGGTTTTCAGAAAGCGAATCGAGCAAGAAGGGCGCAAAAATTTACAATTAAAATCGCCTTCTTCGTTCCACTTTAATCACATCAAACAAAAACACATTAAATATTTACTTATGAGCTTTTAATAGTGGATCGTTGAACTCGTAAATATCTCTCATCATGTTTATCATGGGAACAATCACAGCCTTCTGAGAAGGCTGTGGAACAACACGAAAATCCATGTCTTGAATCAATCAGTTTTTATTTTTTCATTTTATTGATGTCCCTCCGTGTAGTCCAACTTACCAATAGAGATAATCACAACAACGCCGGGCGCCCCAAAAGCCAGCGAATAGCAGTCCTTATCGCCAAAGCAGGTGACCTCAGACCTAAGTATCGGTGATACAGTCTTCGCGATCAGACTCCCAGTGCACACGGTGAAGTATAGAACACTGAAGTACAATGCTAGGTGCTTCTCCTGGGCCGGCAGAGTGAATTGGTCGCCGCCGAAGGCGGTAACGCAGGGTTTTATGCCCCCGGTGCCTATGGTTATCATGAAGAGGCCCAGGAGGGTGCAGAGTCTGTAAAATAATAATAACAAAAATAAATAAACTGACTTCGCTGGTGAAAAGGTGCAAAAGGTAACAGACTTCGCTGGTGTTATTGATTCCGAGTGATCTAGGTACTGCTGTCCGTTGAGGAGTTACGTTCTCCATCAGACAATAGAAGTTCTTCATCAGATCTTTACCACGTTTTATGGGACTACACGGGAAGTATACCCTTTCAAACAAACAAATAAAATAGAGTCAGCGCTTTTCTCATCCACTCAACCGTCGCCCGTCAAAACACTCGAAAATAGCCCTTTTTGACTTTTTTTTTTTACTTTACATACGGAAATAAAACGATGTTTTTTTAGAGAACACGGGGCTGGACAGGTGAATGCGTGAGCTCTATTTATAGCCGAAACCAACAACCACGTGCAACAACCCATCGTATCGTACCGAGATACGACGAAATCCATCTTACGTATCTCAATATTATAGCAACATTCTTCTACAATTCGAATTTTGGCTTTCAATGGCAATGTTCAAAGCAATGGAAAGGTGTTTACACGTTTCAATGCATTGACATTGAAAGCAACATTGAACGGAAATTTAAGGTTGGGCGATAGCAACGTAGCGGGAAATTCGGTACGCAAAGTTTTTTGTTCGAATCTTTAGACAATATTGAGAAACTAATTTCAATATTTTTATATTTGTACAGTTGTTTGTATTTTACAACGTTTCAAAGATACGGTTTTATGACCTTCATGCGACGGTCTGCATACTGTTGGCGGTCATAGGAACAAAACATTTTAGCGCATAAAAACAAAACTACTGCACCAAAATAAAAAAAAGATTTAAATTAGTTTCTCAATATTGTCTATGCCAATAACGGACTTTCGAACAAAAAACTTTGCGTACCCAATTCCATCACAGTTTTTTTAATTTTTTAAGCTAGATTGAGCTCTTTTTTTTCAGCGATTTTTCGTTCGCGACAATGAAAACGCGGCAAAAACTTGTTGATGACCAGAACACATAATCGGCTGATATATTGTTGTTCTGTTGTTTACAAGAATGAAAAAAATACTATGTCATTGCCGCGAACGAAAAATCGCTGAACAAAAATAGCTCAGTTTAGCTTAAAAATTAAAAAAACTGAAAATTTTGAATTTCCCGCCACGCTGCTATCGTCCAACCTTAAGCGTGTAAAATCGGCTTTACCTGCCAGGCATTTCCAGGAAAGGTATCGCCGTGACCGCCACCAGTAGGTTGCCGGCCGCATACACAAACATCATGTAGAGTATCGTCCTGAAGATTTAAACATTTTAAGTGAAAAAGTTGAAAAAATTCGCTCGGAACAGGACTTTAACCCGCAACCTCTTGCATACCGTGCAAGCGCTTTTCCAATAGCTCGCTTAGGGCGCTGGGCTTAGTGAATAGCCCGCGCGCCAAGAAAAATGAACAAAATCGAGTCCTGTATGAAATACACTAAAAAAATCTAAAATGTTCACATATCAAACCCTAGAATTAGGTGAGAGCTATCTAAAACAGCCAGTTTTGTGTTGATACCCATAACAGTTAGCGAGATATTTTGTTTGAAAAAAAGTGCGCCGCCTATTTTTTTCCATCAAAAATATCTTCAAAACGTTTCCGAATCTCAACACGAAACTGGCTGTGTTAGATAGGTCTCACCTAATTGTAGGGTTTGATATGTGAAAATTTTCGATTTGTTTAGATTCGATACAGGACTCGATTTTGTGCATTTTTCTTGGCGCGCGGGCTATTTACTATGCACCGCGCCTTAACTCACCAACACAAGTTACTTATACTCGAAAGAAACCCTCCGGTCTAGCAACTGTTCCATACTTAAAATTCGATACCTACCTATTGCACCAAATGTATGGAGCAGCCGATATTTTTTTCGAGATTCCACACTTGGCCAAATAGTAAAAGTTGCTTGTAATGGTGAGATGAGCAACCTCTTTCACAGGACCTTTCTGAAACACCCTGTATAAATATGCCTACTTCAACCATGTCGACTGACAATATACTTTTGTAGAATACGCACCACCGTCTACCGTTATTTATCTATCGCTTTGAGCTACTGAAAAATCATCAGGTACAGTCGGCCACAGTCTCAGGTACCCTTTTTGTTCGATTGGCGCCCTTATGCCGCGCGTGGAAAGAGCTGCCATGGGGTATCTGAGATTGTGGCCGACCGTACCTAGTTTATGTGTAACGGTACTATGTGTGTGAGAATAAAATACCAAAAACGACGCCAAACACAAGTAGACTCCGATAACAAAAACAATCTACGAGTAAGAGTATCACGTGCGTATCCAAAACCTAAATTCATTTGTCTCGAGATAAATCGCTCGGGCGTTTTGCAATAACCTACAGACAGAGTAAGATCTAAACAAACACAAATACCACACCGTCTTTGCGTACTCGGGTAAACAATGTTGAGATATTAGTTTCAGCTGTGGTCTAGGTGTCTACGTGTCGACGCGTTCTAGATGAAATTCCTGTTTGTGTTTCGTTACCCAACCAATGGATTCGGAAGCTGGCTTTGCACGCTTGCCTTGCACGACACAAACACGCTGCGAAGTGGTGTTTTGTTGCGATGTGCCAGCAAAACAGTCTACACGCAGCGTTTGTGTCATGTTTGGCAAATTGTAAAGCCAGCATCACTTTATGGACCTTTCCCGAATTTCAGGCGATGGTCTATAGGCACACTAGCGCCGCCAATGAAAAAAAGCCCTAGATTCCAGATCCTAGAAGTAAATACCGCACAAGAAAAAACGGATACTTTTGACTTAGGCAGGATTTATTCGTAAGTCCTCGGATCAGCCCCCTTAGCACGCGTGCCTTTTTGCCTACTCTCAACTGTCACCTTAGCCACTGTTCACTGTCACCTCAGTAGTGTTAAGTGGCTAAGGTGAAAGTTGAGAGTAGGCAAATGGCCCGCGTGCTTAGGGGGCTGGAATATATCGGTATTCTCGTTTTAAACGCATCCAAAAAGAAGATATGATTTTGTTTTCATTGCCAGTGCTAGTGTGCCTTGCTTGACCATCAAAGTCTTTGCAGTGCCACAAACTTATGGCCCGCAGAGTCAGTGACCGCGTTGCTTTTGATGAATTTCCCAACTTTCAACTATCACCTCAGCCACTGTTAACTGTCACCTCAGTAGTAATAAGTGGCTAAGATGACAGTTGAGAGTAGGCAAAATGACCCGCGTGCTTCGGGCTTCGAATTTTCTCACCACTTTCTGCTTCAGTACCTACCTAATTCAATAAAACGCGACGAAATCCTGTAATAGCTCGATATATTAATAACTACTCAATACCTAAACGTGGATCAGCACTTATGCAAAACAGCTGCATTATAATGAATTCAAAGATCTACCACTTACCTGTCTCTATAAAACAAGAAAAAATACCTAGTTTTAAGAGAGAATTGCTCAAATTATTAATAACAAAGTGCTAGTTACCTGTACTGATGCTGAATATTTTAATGACAAATCATAAACGGAATATTTATTTTTAAAAATCTAATAATTTACATTTACGTTTATTTAGTGCTTATTTATTTTATTTCTGTATTTAATGTCTTTGTAAATATGTTCGTAGTTTGTATCAATTTGCATGTAATGTAAACCATAAAAGTTCGCCTTTTGGCAAAACATGGAGCTCAATTTATTTATGACCATCTTTTTTATGTATCACCTATGTTTGACAAATAAATTTTTATATTCTGATTATTGTGCGGGCAGACATGGTGCCTGCAACGGTGCCGAGATATCGGGAACTCCAAAGAAAATAAATCGTGGTAAGAATCCCGTTTTCTTACAATAATTAGGTATGTTTGAAAACCACGAAAGTTTTAAAAAGCATAATATCTATCGACGCGCGAGTAACAATAATTTAGGGACCCACCTAAATTTTCCCAAATAATTGTCAGCCAGGATCCCACCGAATATCGGGAAGAGGTAGACCAGTGTGCTGAAGATGTGGTATATTTCGGTGGCGCCATCGTCCGAGTAGCCCAGTTTACTTCGTAAGTATAGAGTCAGGAATGCTGCAACGAATTGGTGAAAAGATTTTTTTTTTGTACACACGACAGCACGTCAGACTGTACACTACACAGAATAAAGCACTAACACCACAAATGTTATTGTTATTCTGCCCTTCCCGCTATCAACATCTTTCTTTTTTTACCAGGGCTGGCTGGAAGAAATTTCTTTAGAAATAAGTCCACCCTTGTGTGCAATAAAGTGTATCAAACTTTTGTTCTAAAGTCGCCCGTAACGCAAACGAGTAGAGTGCTAGCGTGTAAGGGTCGACGTGATGTCGTATAGTTACTTGATACCACCCCTCCATGCGTTCCTGAGATAAAGGGCCCTTGATTGACTGCCAGACAGACGGACAGATAATGGCGCTAGTTAGCCTTATACCGAGCCTTAATGATCCTTTAATGGTACCGTTTTATTTTTCTTTTGATTTAAATCTAAAAATGTAATAAAATATACATTTCCCCCTTACAAAGTACAGAACCCTCTCGGTACGCAAGTCTGACTCTCCTTTGGCTGGTTTTTTATTACTTTTTTTTAAGTTTATAATAATAGATTCTAACATTCACATTCTCTCAGAGAGAGATAGTTCGTGTCCACTGTAGATAGGCGATTTTCCATTCTCCCACTGGTACGGTCGACCACAGTCTAGGATACCCATGGTAGCTCTTACCGCGCGCGGCATAAGGGCGCCTATCGTAAAAAAGGGCTATCCTAGCGTGTGGCCGACTGTACTTATTATATTATGCTCTGCGTCTCTACTTTATAATCATAAAGAGTGGTCTTAAATTTATTAGGCTATGCATCACGTTGTTTTGTAAAACTTCGGTAGTTTGGTTAGAGTGCGATAATGTAAGTTAACTTAAAATGTGAAAAGTTTTACGATGTCTAAAGTGGAATAGTTAGTAAGTACCTAGTAGACTAATAGCTGGTTCCATCTAGTAAGTTAGGTTGAAGCAAAGAGCATATAATACAAGTTGAAGTATATTACCTACGTAGGTTAGGATAGATACCTTTTAATACCGGTAGGTATTTACGTACTCTTGATAGAAATGTAGAGATTTTTATTGTCCCATGAAATATTATAAAAAAAAATAAAAAAAAATTAACTGGTCCACAGAGTGTTAAAAGACCGCCAACCAAACGGGAAACCACGTATTGTCCTCATCATAACGAATATGTTTGCCCTGGGATATAAAAGGTTTACAATTTTTTTAATAATTCTGATGATGATGTCCTCCTCCTTATCGTGATCCGATGACGAAGAACGGAGGACTTATTGTTCGACTGACGCCCCCTTACTTATGCCATGCCGCATTCAGTACTAGACATGCGCGAAACAGTGCACTTCGAAGTCATGATATACAGGGTGTTAAAAGACCGCCAACAAAGCGGGACACCACGTATTGTCCTCATCATAAGGAACATTTTTGCCCAAGGAACTATGCCTGGGAAATCAACGGTTTCTGAGATAATGAGGTTCAAAGTCGGACTTTTCAAAACTTTTTTTTTTGCAGAAATGTATTCAGTATCCAGTTCTTAACATACCTTCTCAAGAGCCCATTTCATAATTATGAATATTTCTTATAAAAAACGACGTTAAAATTGCAACCCGTAATGTATTCTTAACATCGGCACTTCAAGCTAAAGTAAAATAAACTTATACATACGCTTGCGCAATATGGCTTCTGTGCGTTTCGCGTCCATTGCGTGATAAAATCTTTTTCAAAATTATAACCCAAAAAACCAAAATCATTTCCCAGCAATAATTTATCGAAAAAGTAATTTGTTTTGGTGTCTAGTATGCGTGGCTTTCGGGTCTGTTGGCGGTCTTTTAACACCCTGTATTTCATGACATTTCATACCGCGTGATATTACCTTATATCATGGCACCAAACATGACACATGACAATTCAATTCAGCACACGTCATGAAATGAAACATGTCATGTTTGCCATGAAACATGACACGTCATGAAATGAAACATCACATGTCATGAAACATGACACGTCATATTTCAGCACACTTTAATTGCGATACAGTTATTAATTACATTACACCAGATGACATGAAACATGACATCATGGTATTTCTTCATTGCAGACATGAAACATGACATCATGGTATTTCTTCATTGCAGACATGAAACATGACATCATGGTATTTCTTCATTGCAGACATAAAACATGACATCATGGTATTTCAGCACACTTTCATTGCAGTACGTACAGTGTGCTGAAAGGCCATGTGTCATGTTTCATGTCATCTAGTGTAATGAAATGCTATGTGCCATGCTTTATTCTCTCGTGTAATGGGTAATATTTCATGACACCGTTGTGTAATATGTCTTTGGTACCTAATATTACAAGCATTACCTACACACACATGTCTACTCACTACCTTAGGGAGCCTATCCTAGCGTAGCGTGTCGCTAACCATTGCCAGATGAGTACGGCCAGCCACAGCTAGGACACCCTTTTTGTTCGAATCACGCACTTAATCCACGCGCATTAGGGGCTGCCATGACCTAGCGCGAATCGTGATCCTAGCGTGTCGCTGACTGAACCAAGACAGCACGTCGACCCTTACATACACGGCAGAACTCTACTCGGTTATTACGGTACGGGCGACTTTACAACAAAACTGTACAGTGTGACATGCTGTCGTGTGTACGGTCGGCCACAGTCACACACAGATAACCCATGGCAGATCTTACCGCGCGCGGCATAAAGATAAAAGATAAGATAAAGATAAAATATTCTTTATTGTACACCAAGAAACATATACAGACAGGAAAGAAGTTACATTAAAACAAGGCGCAATTGGCGGCCTTATTGCTTACAGCAATTTCTTCCAGGCAACCACTGATGGAGACAAAATGCTAGGGAGTTGAGTGACGGGTAGTTGGTGCATAAGGGCGCCAATCGAACAAAAAGGGGTATCCTAGCGTGTGGCCGACTGTACCTACGTAATGAATGCGCGGATTTTTTATATTTCTAAAGAAGTCGTACCTCTCATTCCCGAGTAGGAGAAACGTTCGCAGAACTCCGCCAGTATAATTATTATGACTATTCTAGGAAAACGGTCCTTTGCCTGCGTGGAAAGAAAATAAAAGCTGCAATATTAATAAGAAAATCTTAGCAAGATCTCTCATTGAAAGGATTCTCGTGGGAGACTCAGACCTCAGGATAAGGTTTATTTATATCTAGGTTTACAGCTTCATAGGTAGGTACACCGAGGATCTCCCTCGCTGTGCAGCGGGCAAATGCTGCCAGTGTGATGGGGACCTTTGGGTCGGATATTTCTCGGAGCGGTTTGATAAGTTGATTTCTTTATTTTTATTATTGTTTTAAATTATGATTTCTTTTTATTTTATTGTAGTATTTTGACATTTTATAGTGACGTTTTGTATTGAGTGTGTGTGTGTGTGTGTGTGTTTTGTTTTGACATTTCTGTAACTTTTAATTTTTCTAATATTTTTTTTTTGATAGGGTACACCTGGATATGTCTGTAAGTATCGCTATTAGGTATGCAGGGTCTTCAAGCGTTACTAAAACTACCATGCCTGAGTCTCGTGTCACTAACCAAAAAAACACCCTGTATAGACCAGATAGATAGATAGAAATAAATATATATAAATTAATATCACGCACCGTTTCTCTCCCCGTAACTTCCACATCCTGAGTCCTCGCTTCCTTTTCCACCATTCTAATGGCAACAGTTCACTCAGGTCTTCGGTAGAATACTAGATACCTAACCTACTGGGCTAGGTTCTTGCTAGGTCCTAACAGCTAAGTATATGAGTCGATATTGTTTATTCCATGGTCTTTGCAGATCATAATTTGAAAGGCTAAAGTATTTTTTTAAGATAAGGCACTTTTCTGTATTAGGTGGATGGAGAAGCCTCCCACAAAACCGCCACGGCTGCAGTTTGGAAGCTAATTATAAACTAATCATAAATTGTTATTATAATTATTTATATACCAAGGCATCTACTTGAGCGATATTTCCACCACGCGTGTTGTGTTTAAGCAAACAGTGCTATCGTTTTCTTTGTTTGAATGTAACAATTTTATTTTAACTAGCGGCAGTGTATGGGTTTGCTTAGGTTATCTAGGTGCT
Organism: Zelleria hepariella; assembly: GCA_949319315.1. Classification (NCBI taxonomy): domain Eukaryota; kingdom Metazoa; phylum Arthropoda; class Insecta; order Lepidoptera; family Yponomeutidae; genus Zelleria; species Zelleria hepariella. The sequence goes on along the minus strand of OX439385.1, from coordinate 9,996,047 downwards.
GCTGCATGCCTAGCAGGACACTTAATTACAGATATAGCTGTATTGAGCTGTAAACCGCGATCATGCTAAGCCAGCCACTTCAACCGATACCTACCCTTAGCCCTTAGCACTAGCACGAGTAGCGCTCTTTGTAGGTACACACGACAGCACGTCAGACTGTACACTATTGTTGTAAAGTCACCCGTAATGTAACCGAATAGAGTGCTAGCGTGTAAAGGTCGACGTCCTGTCGTGTGTACCTACGTACGAGTAAAAACTTACCGTAAAAAATACTACCTTCCAGTGGCGTAGCTAGGTAACCAATGGCCCTGGGGCAAAAAACAAACAGGCCCCAACCTGTTTCGGTTTTATCAAGTCAAAATGTTGATAGGTATATAAAAATACTATTGAATAATTTAAAGGGCCCTTTATTTTATTTTTTTGTCCAAAGCGGAGAAATTAACTCTTGAATGTGTCCCATAATTTTTAGCTAGTTTAATACGGTTTGGTGTCAGGGTCAGAGGGGGCCCCCTGAGCTTTGGGGGCCCTGGGACATTGCCCCTCCCTGCCCCTATGTAGCTACGCAACTGCTACCTTCAATCTCTTTACCTGCAACGCTATATTAAAATCGGTTCAGCTATGTAGCTTCCCAACAAACAAACACACTGATTATATAGGAATAGGAGTATTTGTTGTCTGTGTATATTCGTTACGTTACCAAAACATTTGCCTTACCTTTACTTTATCATCTCATTGAGACTAATTTTAAACAACCTCTATGAACAATGAACATGCCGAGATGACTTGAAAAGGTGTGCCTTTGATAAAACGATCATCCCTCGACGTTAACTTGTGACAAAAAGCAATAAAGTCTATTATTCCTTGCAGTGGCGTACCGTGGGTAAATGGCGCCTAGGGCAAGCATTTTAATTGCGGCCCTTCGTATATCTTTTTTCAGTGGCGGTGCAAGACTAAATGGGACGTTATCTATTCTACTTCTGGTTATTAATAAAATCGTACGCCGCGCAAAATGTCACAAGCAATCGGCAATAAACGCGCGCGTAGCGCGCCCGAGAATTCACCGATTTTACCCATTTTGTAAGCCGCGATATGGAGAAATTCACTATGCTTGGACGAAATTTTACCGATCCTTATCCTTAAATTACGCGATCGAAATTACTTAAAAATAAATCTACTACTGATGCTGTTCTGTTTCTAACCGACTGGATTGTTAGGAGATTAGATGAGCAAAAGAAATGCCTTGCCATATTTTTGGATTTGGCTAAAGCCTTCGACACCGTCTCCATACCGCTACTTCTTGACAAACTTTATGCAATTGGCATAAGAGGGACGCAGCTTTCACTCTTCCGAAGCTACTTATCAGACAGGAAACAATGTGTCAAAATAGGTAATCATACCAGTAAACAAAATACCATTACTTGTGGCGTGCCACAAGGCTCAATTCTAGGTCCCACCTTATTTCTAGTATACATAAATAATCTTTGCCAAATTTCGCCTTCCCATGGAACTCTTATCTCATACGCAGATGACACTGTTTTATTAACCTCGGCTGAAACATGGAAAGACACCTACACAATAGCGCAGCATAATTTCAATACTGTAAGACATTGGCTTGACAAAAATCTTTTAACCTTAAACCTAGACAAAACAAAACACATGTGCTTCTCCATTCGAAACAATAATACTTTACCAAATCCAAGCAATTTTAAAATAACTGCTCCCACCTCTGACTCAATAACAAACATTACTACTTCCCATGTCATTTCGAATGTTTCAACTATCAAATACTTGGGAGTCACCATAGATAGTCACCTGTCCTTCAAACCACATATAGATTTAGTAGCTAACAGAGTCCGTAAACTAATTTATATATTTGCTAAACTTAGACACATTGCTGATGAGAAAATATTAAAAATGGTATACTTTGCTTTATGTCAATCAATAATTAGCTATTGTATTCCAGTGTGGGGTGGAGCAGCAAAAACTCATATACTCGTGCTTGAGAGAGCTCAACGAGCTCTACTTAAAGTATGCTGTTTCAAACCACGTTTGTTTCCAACAGCCGACTTATATAGTCATTGCAAAGTGCTAACAGTACGCCAATTATTTATGCTTTCAACAATATTATTAAAACATAAACAAGTACTAAACAACCCGAACCCTAGTAACATCACGACTAGACGCCCAAATCTAAATTTAGGCAACCGTTCCTTCAACACCTCCTTCAGCCATCGCTTCTTTTGCTTCCTAGGACCATATCTTTACAAAACTATAAATAAGATCCTGTCATTTCATACACAAAACCAGTTTCACTGTAAAGGAACACTGACCAACTGGCTGCTCAAACAATCGTATGATGAGACCGAACATTTGCTTATCCCTGTATCATAATAAAAAACAAAAAGCACTCTTTGATCCACAGACATACACCCTCTCACACACCCTCACATACACACCTTCACACACACTCATTTCCACACACTTACACATACACAATTACACAACACACACACATTTTTCACTATCTTCTTTATTTCTTTATTACAGTTTATTTCACTCACGAATTTTAAACTTCAATTAATATGATCTCTAATGTGATTAATTTGATCTCTAAAGTAGTAATTATAAGGCTCAACACTCCAATGTGAATTTATTTAGAAAGGAGGCTAGGTGTCCTGCGTAACAGGTCTCCCTAGTGCAGGCACCACCTCCCACAATAATCTATGTAACTGATACCCTGTAATTCTCGCCTGTTTTATTGTTTTATTGTGAAATAAACGAATTTTATTATTTATTTTATTTATTTATTTTTTACTTACTATAGTTCGTGAATTGGACGAACGCCCACGAAAATTTAACAATTTTACCTTTTATCTTCATTGTTTGTAAATTGGACGACGCGCAAAGCGCTCGAAAATTCACCGTTTTGACTTTTAAAATCATAATTTATGAAACCTCGCGCGTAGCGCGCTTGAAATTCACCAATTTTCCCTTAAATTATGATAAAGATTAATTTTTTTCGTATGTAAATTCAACGATTTTACCTTTGAATTTTATTGTTCGTTAATGGAACAAAATCGCGCAGAAAACGGCTTTTAATATGCAGAGTAACTTATAGTTAGGAGAAATCTAGACATCAGTGCATTTTTCATGAAGTTCATGCAATTTGCCACGGATTGTTAGCAACTTTCCTCATATTTTTTCGACATGTTTAAGTAGGTACCTAATTTTATGTACCTAATCGAATTTACGAGTTGCGGTTTTGCGCCCCCTTGAAATAGCGCCCAGGGCACGTGCCCTGGCTGCCCCACCCTAGTTACGCCACTGATTCCTTGAGCTGGGGCTTAAGTCTGTAACGCAATAGCGTGTCGATAGGTTCCCAGTAGAAGTACTAAACTGGGTTTTCCTCATTTTCTCCTGCAACCGGCAATCCTCTAGAATTAGAATAGGTCTATGAAGGTATTATTTGCTGCAGGTATGTACTAGAAAAAACATTAAAAGGACAGCGAGAGCAGTTCTCCGATTTTACTGGAACAATCTGGCGTTTGTATGTTTTTCTTTGGACGATAACTTGATTGGTAGGCGGATAGTTGACATTAAAATAATTTTTAAGATCGATAATGAGCCAAATCCGTGGAGGGGTTTTCAAGGTAAGGGATTGTTAAGTTTATAAAATAAAATGCGCGCGCGCCTGCGCTAATGTTGTTAGCAAAGAGTAACACTCGCAAATTCACAGTTGGGGGCGAACTATTATACTAGATTATACTAGAAGGGAGCCTATCGAGGCACCATTGCGTTACAGACTCAGGCCCCGGTTTCGTCTTCCACGTCACCGTATATAACGTGTCCTAAAGTAAATAGAACATCCCGCTATACAGGATGTTACAAAAAGTTCTGTCATACTTCGGGGGGTCGCTGAACTCGTCATCAATAAAATAAATCATTGAACGAGGGAGAGAAGCGAGTCTACTAGATATATTATTGTATGTATGTTTTTAAGAATGTTCGTTCGACGATGGGTGAGTGAGATTGTTATAATGGTAGGCGGTGAAATGACAAGAATTTTTAAACTGGAACAAGAGCCAAATCGGTCGAGGGGTTTCCGAGATATGAGGTCGTGAGTTCACAGTTCGGGGTGAACTACTATTATACTCGCAGTTAGGTATAGGCGGTGGGTGCCTGATAGGAGAAAAAAATAAGATTTTTGTAAACCTTTATACTTTTTAAAACTCTTTAACAGTGCAGCGGGACATCAATTCGGAACAAGCTTCTTTACGTTACGTTACACGAAATAAGCATGCCTACTTAACTAAATAAAAGACGTTTTTCAACAGGTTCGAACTGACAGCTACGAAATATGCGTTGAACGGAACGTACTCAATTTAAAATATTTTTGGTCAACGGGCGTGCGAACGGTTCCCGCTGTTTTATTTAGTCCTGTGTATTTAGTTTCAGTTTATATTTCAAGTGTTTCCTTTTGATTTATTGTGATAAGTCTGTGGTTTTATGTTTCTCGTGGAGTCGTGGTGTTGAGTAACCAAACGACCACCTAATTGTGGAAACGATAACAATCGGATGACAACGTCTGTGATGACAACTGATTCGCTGCATTCTTACCCGTAAGTTTTTACCACAAACTTCAACAATCAATATAAACAATGACTCATAGCTAGGCATAGTCAACTTCCTTGATGTTTTACCTAGCGTTACTACTGAATTTAGGCCAAGAGAAACTCAAATTCCACAGCGATACAGGGTTCAATTTGACATAACCCACGCGCACTTTAACCCTTTCGCCTTAGAGATGTCGTCTACCACTGGCTACCACAATTTTTTCTGAACTTGTCATACCAATCCAAAACAGAGTCTCCGGGGCGGCTGAGTCATGAAGACGAGGATCCCATCGCCGGCGCGCTCTCTCGGGCCTCCAGTGACACCCCGGCGGTACAAGACCAGCCGCAGTCGTAGCGTGGGATCCCCAGGCCCCTCCGGTAGACCGGAGAGGCTATCTGCCATCACTAACAACGCTAGAGTGAGTCGGGGCAGTTTTGCTCTCACTCCCTTGGGAAGGAAGTCTGTGTTGACTGATAATACTGAAATTGAGGAACCGAGACGTGAGTATTTGGGTGTTTTATTTTGTTGTAGGCTTTGTGTTTTGTTCGCTTGTTTAGTGCTTGCCATATGATCTGCACAACACTAACTTCATCTATGACCATACTTGATGCAACTTGATGTAGAGGTCTTGTTTAACCCTTTTTAAACCCAATTGGTATTACTTCGGCTCATAGACGCCCTGAGGGTACTGGATTTTTATTTACGCCAATCGAGCAGTTAAACTTGCTGCAAAGGAAAGGAAAAGTACAAAATTGTTGGTGACTAATATTACAAGATTTTTAGTAAAATCAGGCATTGAGTGATTCCTACCCCTGACTAAATATCTATAATGACATTGGCAACATTGCAAAAAAGTTGTAGTCCCCATAGCTCCATAGATTTATTTATTGAATAAAAAAATTAATAAACTTGACTTTATTCATCACATTTTTAAACATAAGTATTGTAGGTACAGTCTCGTTGTTTAATTCCAGGCAAGAGTTGGTGGAAGAACCTGGACGATAACTCCCGGGATATCATGGAAGTTCTGCGCAGCGACGTTCTTAACAATGTCAATGATGTTGTCGAGGAATATGTTAATGTTGAAGTCCTCAGGTAAAAAACTCTCATTTCAGCAATAGTTGAGATACCTTTTGTACATCAGTTGTTAAATCTCTTTTGGTAGCAATGCAAAGTTATCAAAAGCACACAGAACTAAAATAATATAGATCTACAAAATACACAGTAAATCAAATTAATATGAGATTAGCTTTTTTATAAGTTATTCCTTTATTTATATGGAAAATACATGTTGTCCATCCATCATAACTTTAATAGAATAGAATAGAATATTCTTTATTGTACTAGAAAAAAAATTATGGACAGACATTATTAATACATTAACTTTACTAGCCTGTCATCTGTAATAAATCATACCTGAAAGCCAAAAGCCCTGTCTCAATCTTCTTATTATTCATCTCAACATCCATATTCTTTTTCAGCCAAGAACTGCCAAACTTCTCCTTAGGCATACCAGATAGTTCTGAAAATGAAACAATAGACAGCATAGTCTTGCCACAACGCAGACTGTTCACGGAGAAGGAAAACTTACCACAGAAGAAGTTTGGCAAAGTGGTTGGCGCAAGAGAAACACTGACCAAACTCCAGAAGACTACTACTGAGGCTGATAAAACTGTGAACATTGGCCCCAAAAAGCTGTTCAGCCAAGGACCATCGCAACGGTCCCATCCTACATTTCCCGCAGGTCTACTAAGCACAACCGTCAACAAGACCGCTGCAACTGAAGAACCAATCGCTGTTGCTCCTAAAAAGTTATTTGGACAGGAAAAGGGAACTAAAAAGAAGACCTTCACTAATCTTGTGGTAGAAACCTCCGTACTTAAAAGTGACCATCCTGAACAGAAAACCACTGAACCTAAAACTTTGTTCAACAAGGACCAGCAGCCAAAATCCAAGCCAATATTCCCAACAGAACCTATCAATGTATCACCAAACAAAACTGCCCAAAATAAAACCAAGGAGGCCAGTGAAATCCAAGGCCAAGTCCGCAATCTATTTGGAAACAAGGCGGGGACCAAGCGAAAGAACATATTTGCTGATCTCATTGTCTCGGAAAGTGAGGATGACATTCAAGATGTGCAGCCTAAAGTCTTCGGTTTCACGAAGAGCTCTAAAAGCAGGGGAAGTTCAGTATCTAGAGGTGTCCGTGATGGATCGCCAATGTCTATAACAACCGACATAGAACTAGATGACTGGAAAATGCTACCATCTTCTACAATGATGGTAGAGCAGTTGGAAGAAATGGTTGCAGGAACGCCTGTGAGCAAGAAAATAAGACTAAGTAAACTGTCAGAGCAAAAAGAATCAGATGGGAGCAAGGCCAGTACTACCATTAATAAGACAAAGACGTCTAACAGGTCTCTGTTAAAGAATAAGTCTAAAACTGAACAGAACATTTCTAAATCTGAGATAGTTGAAGACAATATGGTCATAGATGAAGTTCAAGTTGAAGGTACAGAAAAGCAGAATATGGTGGAACCTCAAACAGAAGATGACAATGTATTAATGGTTAATGAGAATAATTCGAATGTACAAGATAATTGTGAAAATGCTGAAGTAAACACTAACGCCACTTATAACATAAAGAACAGAACTCATTCTATTCACAAAAATGCTAGCAAACTATCTAAGACCAACACAGAGATAGAGCAACAAGAACAAGTTGTATCACCAACAGATGAAGGGAATGAACTTCAAGTCACTGAAAATAATGAAACCAAAAGCAAGTCTGTCAAAGAAGCAAACACTCAAGTTATTGAAATGAATGAGAATGATGATGAAGAACATTTTTCTTTGACGTATGAAGAAGATCTTAAAGAACCTATTGTCGAAGCCGTTCAAGACAACCAGGCAGAAGACTATCAAGAATTAGATGTGATTATAAATACAGAAGATAAATTAACAAATAATATTCCAGTGAATAAGCAAACAAATGCTAAAGATACAGAACAAATTGAAGAAAATCAAAAACATAATCCGGAAGTCAGTTACAAAGAACCAACAAGTGATGATAAAAAAGTTATTGAAGAATCTATGGAAGAAGGATCTAAAACTGAAAAAATACAAACCGAGCAAGTGCCACAAGCTCAAAATACTTCTGTCAAAGAAATTGTAAAACCAATCAATGATTATGCTGATGACAACTTCGAAGATCCTGAAGGTGATGAAATAAACGTATCAGTATTGCAAGACGAGGTTAGTGAGGTTATTCCAGATAATATTGATGAGAGTAGAATTGAAACGTCAATTAGAAATAAGGAGGCTGAGGTTGAAGAATCGATTGAACTAATTCAGAAAGAAATTGACAGAAGTGAAGAGGAAGTAGACGAAAAAGAACAAATAAATGCAGAAGTTGAAACGAATCAAGTAGAAAACATAGAACAAGGCTTGGAAGGAGAACAATGCCACGAGGAAATGGAACATGAAGAAATTGTACAAAGTCAAGCAGAAATTGAGGAAGACGTTAAACAAAATGAAGAAGATGTTGAAAGGGCTGACCAAAGCGAAGCCGAAGTTGAACAAACTCAAGAAGAGATTGAAGAAGAAGACGAAGAGCTTGAAGAAGGCCAAGAAGAGATTGAACAAGAAGTTGAAACTGAAGAGGAAGACGTCGAGGTTGAACAAAGCCAAGAAGAGGTAGAGCAAGAAGAGGAAATTGAACTGGAAGACGCAGAAGTTGAACAGAGTGAGGAAGAAATCCCACAGGACGAGGAAGAACAAGATGAGTCAGAAGTTGAACAAAGTCAAGATGATATTGAACAAGAGGATGAAATTGATCTGGATAATTCAGAAGTTGAACAATGCCAGGAAGAGATCGAACAAGACGAGGAAGAACAAGATGAGGCAGAAGTAGAACAAGTCGATGAAGATATCGAACCAAGACAGGAGGAAATCGACCAAGATGACGAAGAAGCAGAAATTGACCAAGAAATGGACGAAAATAACGACATTGCTGAAGAAAGTCACGCCAGCATGCCCTCAGAACGAGTTCAAACACCAGAACGAATCAATGTATCGCACGACACTACAGGCCGTAACAGAAAGAAGATCCCAGACGATACCCAAATCAAGAGTCCAGAAGCCATCTTAAAAGGAACCACATTACGCAACACCTCATTCACACCACAAGGCAGAAACACCAGTGTGAGGAAAACAAAAAGCATGATCAGACCACAACCTAAACTTAGTCTTGCAGCCAGCATCAGGGATAGCATGGGAAGCAACGGATCCAGCTCGAGCGCGCAAGGTTCTGGTTGGGATTCCCACAGAACCACTCGAAAAACTATGCGTCAAACATTTGGCAAGGACTTTACACCAAGAAAGTCCTTACGCGCTTTAGTCATGGAGAAGTCCGCCCAAAGACAAACATTGGCCAACATTGATGTGGACAATATCAAAGTGCCGCAAGCGAATTCCACGGAAATCAATGCAAATGATGACATGTCTATGCCAAGTATGGTGGACAATGTGGAAGATCCGGTTGAAGATACAGCGTCAGAGCACGAGGTTTCGAGGAATACCAGACAAACTACGTTGGAGATGTACCTGCAGAAGCTAAAAAAGGACACTTTGGAACGAAAGATGAGAATTGTAAGTCTTTCTTTTTACATTCATCATCATCAGCCTTTTAACACCCACTGCTGAGTAAAGGCCTCTTCATGCTCACGCCACCTCTCACGATCCTGTGCCAGGCGCAACCACTGTTTTCCGGCTATATGGGCTATGTCGTCGGACCATCCGGCCGGTGGTCTGCCAACCGATCTCTTCCACTCTCGGGGTCGCCATTCCGCAATGGATTTTGTCTATCTGCCATCGGTACGTCTACCCAGGTGTCCTGCCCATTTCCAGTTCAAAGAAGTTATGCATTTACCGACGTCTGAAATGGTCCGAAATACTAAAATGGTCTAGTTTTAGGGTGTTTATGGTGTGACCAGTGGTCTGCCAAGAAGAATACTGAGGCCTTTGCATCTACGTGGTGAGATGATTTATACAGCGTCCAGTGGCACCTTGTTTCACTCATACTAGATTGACACTCACCACTCGGACGCTGCAGTGAGTGCCTGGGACATTCTTTTAGATAGAGTCAGCCAAGAAGAATCATAACATCCAGCAAAGAGTCTAACGTTATATTGTGCTCGATTTGATCATTCGTTCTTGACCCAGTTTCTGAGTTGAGAATCTTGCTAAGCAAATATGTAAGTATCGTCCAGTCTCTGCAGATTTCTCACAAAAGAGCGTGACAGAGCGATACGTAAGTATGTGCTTAGTAAAATTCACAACTCAGAAACCGGGCCATAATCGATCAAATATTATTAGCTGAAAGTCTCCTAAGTTTACGGGACTAAAGTTGCTTTTCATCTTTTCACAGGAAGAATCTCTGAAAGCGCCTACAAGAGACGTTGTCAAAGAGTTCAATTTCAAGGTACCGCGCAACATTTCCAAACCAGCTCGGCCTAAGAAGCCTAAAGCTGCAAGAACTGGCGTCCTGCAGCTTGGGGCATTGCCCAGGCAGGTTATAGAAGCCATGCAATACAAACCGCCTAAGCGGTTCAGCCCTGCGAACGCGTCTTGGACGACTAACAGACTTTACAAGTTCTTGGACAGCAAGCTGGAGCCAAAGTAAGTTGACAGATGTTCTTTTTACCCGACTGCCCCAGAAGGAGGGTTATGTTTTTCGATTGCTTGTATTTATGCATGTGGATTTCGTTGGCACGCTCTGTAGCCTAAACCACTTGATGAATTTTAGCTTCCAAGGTGTCGTTAGATTCGTCTTGATTGTGAGAGTGACCCAGGTATAAAAATATTAAAAAAACAGAAATGGCCGATTTTTGACGGCACATCTTATAAAATCAAAAAATATATTATTCAAACCCTATCGAGTGGGGTATCAAGACGAAGAGTTTAAAAAAACAATAAAACACCCAGAGCCATAGCGGTCGTGAAGCACTGACGCATGCCTTATAATAATTTTGACGCTCACACAAATTAAGAAGATCTTAAGATTCGCGCTGCATAAAAACCCTCCGTTTCCAGGTACGACTACAAAGCGCGCGTCCGCTCCGAGAAACTGATGCAGACTCTGTACTCGTTCTCCAAACTGATCCAGAGGGCCGACGTGGCGCCGCAAGAGTCCATCGACCAACTGAAGCACGAGATGGCCCGCCTCAATGTCACGAGGACACACTTCGAGTTTTACGAGTTCTTCCACGAATACATGCCACGAGAGATGCGGATAAAGGCGAGTATTAGATAGATAGAGAACACCTTTATTGTACACCAGAAATTAATTATTTACAAGAATTTTAGATAGATTGATAAAACGTTTATTTGCATCATATGCACATAAACCCTTTGTGAGATGAAGGTCACTTTCGCGATTCGACACACATCATTAGAAACTTAGTGCCTGTGAGTGAGTGTTAGCCACAGTGATGTAAAAGGGCCATAGCTCAGCGCATGGTATTTGCCCGAGAACCAAGCACTGATTTTCAGCTATTGCCCTAATAGTACAGCGGTCTTATCGCTAAGAGCGATCTCTTCCAGACCACCTTCGGAAGGACTGTATTGTGTTGTATAATCCGCGCGTGATTAGAATGGGATGGAACCTTGTCAAAGTAATTCGAAAATTTACTTCATTTCACTTTGACAAGGTAGCTTCGACGCGAGTTTGCTTACCGCGCGCATCTTAAAAAAGTTCCAAAAGGTCGCATCCCATTCGGATTATACAACTTCTTTATTTGACACGTTTGCTGGTTGCTATTTTTCCTGTAGGCTAGGTCGACTAAGCTCTCAACTCTTGTATTCTCTAAAAAAACACAAGCACCGTAAATCGCCGATTACAATTATTAATTGTCGAAAAGATTGTTTGTGTTGATGAATGATGAATTCAATAGGGGAAAATTTCGAGCAAATAAACGGGTTTTGGCGGTTGACTCGTAAGTGGATTTCTTAGAGAATAAACGCGCAGCATTTTTATAAACAGTAATTTGTTTTGTTCCAGGTCATACCAGACATTACTAATAAACTGCCCATGCCCAAGTACGGTATAGATGCTGACATCATAAGATAAAATCCACGCGGTGATAAAAGGACTACTTACCTCCTGTTGAACTAGAAACACACTTGGTCCTACATACGCTACATATACGATGCGACGTAGTCAGTGGCGTAGCTACATAGGGACAAGGTGGGGCAATGTCCCGGGGCCCCCAAGCTCAGGGGGCCCCCTCGGACCAATGTTTATTTCTTTACAAAAAAATCGCATTTCAGACCATATTTGTAAAGATGATCTTGATGAGCTTAAAAAACACGGCTTAAAAAAATGGTAAAATAGATGAAATGGATCAAACGTGGACCATTTTCGTAAATGACGAATGTCCTTACAAAGTAAGAGTATCTCGATTACGATATTTATGTATAAGATCGGTATTTTTTAGGGCGCGCTGCCCGCGTCTTTTTAAGAAAACCTCGGTCAGGTATGATAGTATGCTCCTTCCTTGCCGTGACTTAGAAAAAATCTAAAATCTGTAGTAAGTTCAGTTGGGGCCCCACTTTGTTTTTCGCCCCAGGGCCCCTGGCCTAGCTACGCGACTGGACGTAGTCGGAAGGTGTCGCGTATAAAGCGCATGCCATGTTTCTAGGTATACAAACTCAAGCGGCCAGATATCAAAATACGTCCCGTATGTAGGAACAGTGTATTTCTATTATCCTTACGTCGGTCCCGGTTGAGTGTGTGCCCCTCGCAGGATGCTGCCTTGGCGATGCTGGGCGCGGGAACGACGTCCCGCAGGGTGGAGTGCTATTGCTGTGGCTGCGGTGGGACATTCTATTGAAAGAAATGGGGTATCTTATTAAGCGTTCCTGTTCAAGCCCTATTTGTCGTTCCCAGTGTCCCCGGCCCCCATTATAAAATTCTGTCTGATCCTCAGCTTCTCTCTTCTGACTTCGTCTGACCGAGTCATACTTCTGTTTCTTTCTTGGTTCTGTAACTTTTACCTTCGCTTGTTGCGGTCTACCCAACTGACAAGCTTGACAATTGCGTACGTAGGCCCTCACGTCTCTGAACATCCCCGGCCAATAATATTCTTGCGAAATTATACTGAGAGTCTTTCCTGTACCTAGGTGTGTCGCGTTCTGAGAGACGTGCTTTTGTCGTATTATGGGTTGTCTGTCGATTTCCTGTACGCATAATCTCCACTCCGTTCGCTGATCCAGGTTTGCCACATAACCTTTCTTGATACCAACGTTCCTGTACATCTGATGTTCACTGACGCGGTAATCAGCTGTATTTCCTTTTCCTTCTATTTCTATTTTCTTCTTCGAGTACCAGTTGTTGGTTAAACACTTGGTTGTACCATGCCTTGGCCAGGTTTTACCCTTTGGGCCACTGTCGGTTTCTGAGAACTTCTGTTCTAACCGTTTATTTAACTCTTTTCCTTCTATCTGTGTCTGCTTTCCTGGGACTATGTCCACTGGTTCTTCTGTCTGTTTAATCTGTCTACCTCCTGCTGGCTTCTGCCAAACTATCTGTCCTCCTAACCTCCTGATAACGTCTATCCCCATAATACACGTATCCGAATTCTGTAAAACATGTAACCTGTGTTTAATTCGCGTTCCTTCTATCTCGACTTCAGCTACCACGGTTTTTGTCACTACTCGAGTACTTCCATCTGCTAAAGTTATTCTGTGATCTGTTTGTATTTCGGGGCAGCCTACTTCAACGCAGTATCTGTATACCTTCTCTGTTATGTACGACTGTGTGGAACCCGTGTCTACAAGGACTTTATAACTTTTTGCCTTCACCTTCATGTCCATGAACATTCTGCGATCTTTACGCTGATTATCTGTTATGGTACAGGCTTGACCATCGTGCTGTTTTCTGTTCTGTACTGTGTTTACCCGTTGCTGTAAGGGTATTCCGCTGAGGGCGGTCACCTTATGCTACTATCTCAAGGATTTATCCTACGGGAGATGCGTCTTTGATTGCTCGGGGAGTGTTATTAAATTAAACGCACGATAAGGATAACTAACTGATTACTATTTATTTAACATAACCTAAACCTGATACATTTAGGATCGAGCTGTTCTTATCACTAACCTACTCTGTTATTTACATGGTCCCTAAGTACGTGGCTTTATGCCTCAAATCCCTACACGCTCCCTATCCCTAACTGTCCCCTATACAGTCTCATAACTCTGGGAGACTCCTGTCTGTACTGTGAAAGCCAAACTAGGTGGCGGTTGCCGCGGGTGGTGAACAAAGGTATCAACCCTGGCTCACGCCCATCTGCGGTCCTACAAGGGGTAGTGGGGCTGACGATGAACTCCACTTCGCCAGTGTTACGGCGTCGCGGCGGAAACTTCCGTCAGACCCACGCCTAAGCTATAGGGAGCTAAATCCAGGCGACCTCAGGGTTTCCGAAGCAGCAACCGTGTTACGGTTCGCCCTAGAATGCCCTGTTGACAGCCCGGAGAGAGCTGCCTGTCTGAGCGCTTGTACCGGCTTATATAGCCGGCCGAGTGCCTCGTCCCTCGCGCCGCGCCGCGCCCCGCAGAGTAACCGGTCCGTGCTTCGCGCGTGATCGCTGCGTGCTTGCTCGCTGAGTGGCGGCGGTTAGCGGTGGTTGCTTGTTTATATGCGGCGTGTACGCTGCCTGGCTGGTGGGTGCGCGGCGACTGTCGGGCGGCGCGCTGTTGTAACGCTCACGTTACAAGGAGGCACCGTTGTAAACTATTTTCCCACCGTATTTTGTTTTGCTTTCTGCTGGGTTGAAGCGTTTTTTCCTAGTTTTTATTCAGTGACATGATAGTACGTAAATTATGAGGTTAGATTTTAAAATAATTATGAATTAATTGTATTATTATTAATTAGTTCGTCTACAGTAAAAATAGTCTACTTTTTAAATTGTTGTTTTCTTTTTACCTACTTATCCTTTAAAATCAAAAGACAAATAATATAAGAATTGTATTTATTTCAATTGCAGGATACAAATGTAAATCTATATTACAATGGAGCACCATACACATAAAATATATTGCGTTTCAATAAGTGCGGTCGAACAAAAAACACCTCTGACCAAAATACTTCCATCTAAAGGAGTCCTAGAAATCGATCAGACATTTTTTTATACCGACAGTTATCTTACTTTAGTCATGGGAACGTACACGTTTAACACTAAACAATAATTACATGACAATAAAAAGATAAATACATCTCATTTATTTACAAATATTTGTATAGAAGATGTTAAATGCGAAGCTAGTCTTAACGTTACTCATGGCTTAATATAACGCAAAGATTTGTATTCCTAGAATATTGAATGACATTACAAAAACTATGAAACGTTAAGAATTTAGTTTGTGAAAAAGGATGTAGTTTGTACAAAAAAGGACATGAAAGTTTTCTAGTTCAAGCCGAAGAGTTTTTCTATTACAAGCTATAAAAGACTCAAACATTGCAATACGGCTTTTTTGTAAGACTTTTTGTTCATTTAGTTAGTGTTACATACAGGAGGTGCCACTAAACGCTGTGTGAAATTCAAAGTCATTTAGGAATCCACAATCCCAAGATTGTGTAAAACTGAATGGAACATTCTATCGCTGGAATACAAACCTACAAATATAAACAATGCTAACAAATAATTCGCTACTAAAATTAGAAACATTGTATAAATAGGAAATCATCGAAATGCATTTAAATATACAAGGAAATAATGCATGGCAGTCAACAACCTAATTTATGCAAAAACATTGAAATTAAGTGCAAGTGCGTTATGCTTATTAATCTTTAATTATTTATTTATAGAAAAATTGTTCTTGAAAAACTTGCATCAAAATTACATTTTAAAGCTAATCTAATGCCTAGGTAATACATCAAAAGTTCGACGATTTACACTATAACACAATTAGTAATACATCAACATGCATGCAAACTGAACTAAATTAAGCTAAAAGTCCGAAAAAGATTTATGAGATATCATTATTTTATTGCACAAATCTTGTAAGAACTGACTTTTTTCGATACTTGGACGTCGGACACACTGCCCCGGAATTCCGCGTTCAGTGAGAACGGTTCCAAGCAACCCCATATACATTAGAAAGAAAAACTCTAAACGCATAACTCCGGGCGGTGTGTGCGGCGCGTTAATATTTCAAGTTGCAAGTTTTCTTTCAACACACTTAAATTTTTCACTCAAATACAAATTTTACCGACTAATTAGTACAAAAACTTCAGCTTAGGGGGCTAGATGCTATTGGCACGGGTAAATAAGACACAACTTGAGAGTAATAGGGTTAAACGTGTGATAATCATTTGTGACTAATTTTAAATACTGATTGTTAGGCTATTGTGCTATTTCATTTTATTAATATTCTTCCGAAAAGTTTTTTCTTCAATAAGCCAATATTGGTCAATAGATTTTGGAATAAATATTGATAATACCATAACAAAAATACTTTCGGAGCTTATACAATTAAAAAAATACAGTCCATAGAATACAGGCAGTCAAAAACGTAAAATTTATTTTAACAAATTCATTGATTAGGATTTCCGTCACAACGCAATGAGGACAAATAAATAAAAATTACTAAGAATGTCCTAAGAAATCAACCTGATTTTAATGTTACATACATACACCTAAACCACAAAATACCTAGCAAGCAGAGATCTACAGTAAACGTACAAATTTAATAGGGTCAAGCACACACATGATTTTTATAGATGGACAAAAAAAGTGTTGTTGTAATTAATTGAGGAGATTAGTGGTATTATGCCTCTCATGCGTTGTTAGATCTCTGCATCTCAGCACTTTGTGCCTAAACGCTCTAAAAATAGGGTTTTAATTATTATGTTACAGCTAAACATTTAACTTTAGTTCTTTCGCTCACGTTTCCATATTCTTTCGCATAGTTTCAAGACCTATTATAGGCTAAATGGTACTGACTTGAAAAGGTAATTAATGAATAATCTCGTATTTTACGGGGCGGCTTTGCAGTTGGTCAATAAATCAATCAAAACATGACCGTGCGTCCTTTTTTTTTTGTTATATTTTCTTTTTTAACCTTTTTAAATCTCTAAAGGTGATTGGGTGGGTTGGTTTGGCTTCTATCTCACGGGAAAGTTGGTTGGCGCACAAGTACGGATGATGTGGGTCGTTTTGTATACGAGTAGAACATTTGCGGCGGAGTGAATCTGAGCCTTTAGTTGGTTGGTTGTGTTAGTTGGTTCAATGTTTTGGTTAGGTTGGTTGTATTTTTTACCTCCAAAACTTTAACCATAGCTTTGCTTCCATACTCGGAGACCTCTTAAGGCTAGCATACACGGTGAGGCAACTGAACAGACAAAACTCCGTAAGTCCTACCGATCAGGCCGATGTGATTGAATTGCTTCATTCAGTAACTGCGTTTACCTTGGGGCCCTAGCTTCCATATATGGTACGGTATTATGTCAGGTCATGGGGCAAATTTTCGGGAATCTCACATTCGACACATCGCGAAGGAAAAATCTCATTTTGCGGCAAATATCACGTCTCCTATTGTCACAAAGTTTTTGATGTTGCCGTTTTCGCTCGACACGACTCGAGTAGTCGGGAGCAGTCCAGATCAAAATGACATGAGATTTTTTCTTAGAGATGTGTCGGATGCGAGATTACCGAGAATTTGCCCCAAGGCAAAACTGAAGGCAAATCTCCCCATATATGTTAGGTAGGCTTTAGCGCGGCGTGGCCGGCAGTAGCTCCACGTAGTTGGCGGGAAACAGCCCAAAGAGTCCGTGGGGGCCAAGTCCTTGCCACCAGCCCGCGTCGATCTGCTCTATGTGCGTTATTATGTCGCCCGGGTCGAACGTTATTTCGGAATCGTCCGCTGGGGAGACAAAAATGACAGTAAAAAAAATACTGCCGAACGATTGACACCGAAATCAATGAAATCGTGTGGTATTTTGGGGTTAGCAAAACGTTTATTCAGTTTTTTTTTTTGTATTTTCTAAAGCACTAACCCGAGCTAGGGAAGTTTATAAAGATTTTTATAAGGTTAAAAATTTCGCTCGGGACAGGATTTGAACCCGCAACCTCTTGCATTCCGTTGACTTGGTAGCTCAATGGGCATCGTCACATCCTATTTTTTATTCTATAAATCGAAAATATAGACAAATATAAGAAACTAATTTGAATATTTTGCATGTAAATATTTTTTTATTAATTATTTCTAAAAGTTTGTGTATGACGTCACCAATGACTAAGTCACAGCCTTCTTTATCTCTCAAGCCGTGCTGTGCAAGTCCTGGCAACGTCGCCCGTGAACCGGTTTACGCAGTGCACTGTCTGTCAGAAGCCATTATGATAGTACGACCAAATTAAAACTAATCCGAGTCTCACTAACTTCAACTCTGGCTGGAAACCATTAATTTTGGTCACATAATACATACCCGGCTAAATAACATGGCAGTTATGCTGTTTGTTTTTATACCATTTTTCTTGTAGTTTTAAGTTAGCTGGATAATACGTCATCTTCATTTGACGTAAGGATTTGTTTTGATTTGTTGTGTGGCTGATATTGTGAGTGAAAATTAAGTAATTTATTAGTTATTCATTGCTTTAAAACAGCCTAACTTGACTTGCCAGCTTAAGGTATGTTTTTAGAGTATTTTCATAGTTTTAGTTACGATTTGTAGTTACAATTTGATCCTAGAGAACCAATCGTAACACAACAATAAATCATGAATTTATTTTCAAATGCCTCGCCGGTGTTGTGTGCCCTGCTGTAAGTCGAATTACGACTCAAGTCTAAAGAGAGAATAAAGACCTTTATCTACGTTTTCTTTCCCACGGGATAACGATTTATTAAGTCGCTGGAAAACTAATTATTAGATAGTCTTACAAGACAGACAACCGGTTCACGCAGTCCTTAAATGCGAGGTTGCCAAACCTAACAGCATGGCTTGAGAGATAAAGAAGGCTGTGACTAAGTTCATTGCATTCATTCATGCTTTTAAAAAATAAAAACATTTTGACGTTTGACAAACGTCAGTGTCAAGTCAACAAGAAGGTTATTTTCTCAGTTATTTGACACTTTTGACAGTTTGTTGTTGACGAATGTATTTTTTTAAATACCTATTTGTAGGCAATGGAACTACCATTAGAGGCTATGATGACGTCATCGAAAGAAAAATGAAGTAAACATTTTTGGCGATAAATATTAATAATCCGTTTTAATTTTACTTATTTAAACCCCTAATAGTAATCAGTATCCCTATTCCTCGAAATGGTTTTCAATTTACGACAATCGATGCCTCACTGATCAATGCCCAAGCGCCTGCACGGAATGCAAGAGGTTGGGGGTTCAAATCCTGTCCCGAGCGAATGAGCATGTCGTCTGTAATTATGAACGCATTGGGTGGTGTAGATAAGTGCAAACTATACTAGATGGCGCCACATCGTCCGTAAGCCGAGTTTCAATGAGGTTAGAAAATTCGCATCGGCAGTTACTTGACTCGGTAGCTCAATTGGTAGAGCGCCTGCACGGAATGCAAGAGGTTGCGGGTTCAAATCCTGTCCCGAGCGAATTTTTTAACCTTATAAAAATCTTTATATAGTTTTCTCAGTTTGTTTGGAGTCAGCCGTCAGCGCTGTAAACAATGCTTATTAGATATATTTAGGGTTTTAAAATGGAGGGGGTTGGGTGGGACATTAAATGCTATGGATCCGTCACTTACCAGCTTGGTAGTCGTACAACGCCCTGGCGGTTAGACCGGGGTCGTCATCTAAGTCTTCGTATATTGTGCCTTCTTCCTCGGGCGAGACATCTGAAACGAGACAAACAAACACATCTAAGAACCTCATTTGAAACTAACATTGAGCTTCTGCAACGCACGTTATGGAACAGATCTTTTATGTACACAAGGAACAGAGATGGTTCTAAGTTGGATCCTTGCGGAACTCCTACATTTACGGGGGGACTTGCTTGTGTGTACGATTTGTGCCGGTTTTTTTAACTCTCCTTTCCAAATACGATCTCATAAGTACAACGCCTTTCAATTTTACTAATTTTGGAGAGTAATGAACTGAAAAAGAAATCCTAAAGTAATTGACGCTCAAAATGACAGTATTCTGTGTGCTCAGCTCCGCTCGGTTTTTTTACTCCGCAATGTAGTTCTTGCTATAGTATTACCTCTTGATTGTGCTGAATTTGTTGTTACTATTCGTTTTTTTGTAGCCCATTTAAGTTTAGCAACTTACGGACTGTGTGCGATTTATTTCGGCTTTTTGAACTCTCCTTTCCAAATACATTTGTTGTTACTATTCGTTTTTTTACCCCATACATAAATATGTACACAAGGAACAGAGACGGTTCCAACATGTATCCTTGAGAAACTCCTATCTTTACCTTAGGAACATACGGACTGTGTGCGATTTTTGACAGCTTTTTGAACCCTCCTTTCCAAATACGATCTACTACGCTTTTTCCATTTTACTCCTATATGAGAAAGTAATGCTTTATCTCTTACCATCCAAAGTAGTCGACCCATTTGTCTCCTTCACGTAATTGACGTTCTCAATGACAGTATTCTGTCTGCTCAGCTCCGCTCGGTTCGTTTCCTCCGCAATGTTGTTCTTGCTATAGGGTGACCTCTTGATTGTGCTGAACTTGTTATCACTGTCATCGTCGTCGTTTTCGTTGCCGCTCGAGTAGGAGGCGTCGAACATGTCGTTTTCTGGAATAATAATATTAATTTATTCGACAGACAACAATTGAGAATAGGAATGAATTAGTTAGAATATTGTATGGTGAACTCCAGAAAAAATACAAGTACATTTTGACCGTGAGAAAGGGCAGTGGGAGATTTTAGAGCGGCCAAATGATTTTAATAATGGTGTACTGATTATTTTTATGGCGACATTCTTCAAAATGTTCGGTCCAATTTATGATAATACGGTCGGCCACAGTCACAGATACTACATGGCAACTCTTACCGCGCGTTGCTAAGGGCGCCAATCGAACAAAAAGGGGTGTCCTAGCGTGTGCCCAACTGTACCTATCCGATGATTGAAAACCTTAATAAGCACTTAATGTATTTAGTGGTGCCTACACACCTAAGTTACTTTTTGCGGAGCAAAATTTTGCAACAAGATAACATTAGATAACTTTCATACTAACTTAGTGTTATGTCATGATGCAAAATGTTGCTCTACAAAAAGTTCCTGCGGTGTGGATGTACCATAATACTTTTAGGGACTCCAAAGATACAATATTTTTCTTGCAGGCAAAAAATCAATCCCTAAAACTCTGGGATTCTTTGTAGAATCGATGATAGATAACTTACCTACAATACTTTCCTTGATCAACGGCAGATCACTTCGCTCCTTTTCATCTGTGTATTGAGCCTCCGTCTTCTCTTCCAAAAACATGGCCAGGTCTATAAAGGACTCATGCTGGATCTGAGACGGACTTTCCAAGCTTAACTTTATCTTGTCTATGTTCTTTAGTGGACTCGGTAGTTCTGGGAGGTTCCTGGTTGGTTCTACGGGGATTCTGACAGGGGAGAATGGTTCTGACTGACTCATAAACGTAACAGACTTACCTAGAATGTTCTGCTTGATCATAGGCGGCTCGCTTTGCTCCTTAATATCTCTGTACTGACTTTCCGCCTTCGCTTCTGAATAATTAATGGCACTGAACGAAGTGGGGACATTCTCCGTACTCGGACTGAGATCCGCGGACAAATCTATGACTGGCTCATACTGGATCTGCGACGGACTTTCGAGGCTTAGTTTAATCTTGTCGATGTTCTTTAGGGGGCTCGTCTTGGGTTGTTCTGTGGGTTGCTCCTGGAGGGTTCTGAGTGGTTCTACGGGCGTGCGGGGGGTTCTGACGGGGGAGGTTGGTTCTGGGGACGGTTGGGGCTGGGTGAAGGTGTTGATGCGTTGCGCGATCACAGAGCTTCGGACCGGCTTCTCAGGTACGCCGCCGCTTAGCCTGTGGATGTGAGAATATAAATCTTAATATATAAAACAAAGTCGTGTTAGTTACTCCATTTATAACTCGAGAACGGGTGGACCGATTTTTATTGGTTTGTTGGATTTCTCTCCGCCCCGAATAGCAGAATAACCATTAAAACAACGGAAAAACTCACGGAAAAAAAAAGTCTGCGCGGATGAAGTCGCGGGCAAAAGATAGTACATTATAAATATCTTTAGAAGGTTAAAAAATTCGCTCGGGACAGGACTTGAACCCGCAACCTCTTGTATTCCGTGCAGGCGCTCTACCAATTGAGCTACCGAGTCAAGTAACTGTCTATACGAATTTTCTAACCTCATTGACACTCGTCTTACGGACGATAGGGCGCCATCTACTCGTAGTATAATAGTTTGCACTTACCCGCCTACCAAATTTCATAACGACCCGACCAAAACTCAAGTTATTGTCGAATGAACATTCATACATACAAACGCCGGATTGTTTCGACTCGGAGTACTTCTCTCGCTTCGCTCGCTCGTGCAAAAGGAGGAAGATGGATGATCTAGTGATGGTAAGACCGGGCTTACCTCCTCGAGCTGACTTGTCCCTGCGCGAAGTTCTGTTCGAAGACGGCGCGCGCGGCCGCCGTGGAGTGTCCGATCAGTTGCTTCGCTTCGGCCGAGCGCTGGCGGCGCACCACCTCGCTGCTCTGCGGCGGTTCGGTCGGGCTCAGGACTCTGTGGAATTTGGATTAACATAGCGTATTACACAAAGGCCCTGTCATATTTAAAGGGATCGTCATCTACAACGTGTTACAAAAAAATTCTGTAAAAAAACGCTGAAATAAAATTTTTTTCATAAAGGTCGTTTTTGGTATTAGCTCAAATTTAAAAATAAATTTGTGTGTGTAGGTAGATTTGCATAGCTTTGAGTTGTAAAAAAATATTTAAAGTCAATAAAACCATATTTAAAAATTACTTTTCGCCCGCCAAAGTGTTCACATTTCATTAATTAAAAAATTAACGAAACGTTTTTATATAACCTGATATAAAAATCAAGGAAACGTCATAAAGAAAAAAATTTGTTGGTGATCCCTATCACCCTGTAAAAAGAGTTAGGATCTTTTGTAACACCTTGTATACAAGCAAGCCTCGAATGTTTCCTTATTTTCCATATTAATGAAAGAAACACAAATCGAGAGGACATTCAATTTAAGGAATCAATCGATGGACCCAAATAACAATATGGCGGTTCATTTAGATTTGGGTTCATGGTCCAAGAAAACTTTTTAAGAAAAGCCGTGCTCCACACTCGGTTAACCTTTATGGCCCCCTTGAACTTACTTCTGTTCCGTTTCGGCCTTTTCTCTCTTAGCAGCTTCTATCTCGTCCCTTCTCCGCACTTCTTCTTCCGATTTCTTTTTGTCCTGAAAAATAAAACCCACATGAGATAGAAAATCGTTAGGTGGTATACTTTACAAGCATACACCATTTTTTGTATTTTCTAAAGCACTGACCCGTGCTAGGTTAACATTTATAGATTTATCACTAGTAGTTCGCCCCGAACTGTGAACTCGCGACCCCAGTTACAGATGTGTAACTTTTCTCTCGCTTCGCTCGCTCGTTCAAAAATTCGCTCGGGACAGAACTTTCCCGCCGCAACCTTTGCATTCCGTGCAGGAGCCAAGTAACTGTCGATGCGAATATTTCAACCTTAACCGTTAACAGTCTTACTGACAGAGGGCGCCACCTGTATCGAAGGAATCGCTTTTAGCGATAAGACCGCCATTTTCACTTTTATTATACAACTCTTGAACTAATATGTAAAATGATTTCTGTTGTACAACAAAGACTTACTTACTATGTTTGCACTATCCAATGCATTCATCTTTTATTATTCAATCTATTCCTGTATGGTATACTTTGTTCGTAAAAGAGGACACTGACCTCGTCTCTCCTTTTCCTCTCCAACTCCACCCGTTTCTTCTCCTCGAGCTCCTCTTTCATCCAGAACTGATCCCTCTCCGAGGAGTTGATCTCTTGCACTGAAAATAGCACAAAAGCCAGTGTAATTATGTTTATTAGGGAGCGTAAAAACCGACAAAGCGCGACAGGATCACGTTGGTAATTTGTTGTTATTCGATATGATGTTTTTATGACTTTTCGTTGCGCACAAGTAGCTTTACACCCTCTCGACAGTGACATTACACTGTCAGTGCCTTCAATAAAAAATATTTTATTTCCAAGTGTAATAAAAACCCGTTGCCTTACAACTTTGATCGCATCGGAAAACCACTCACTAAGTACAGACTTGAGGATTTGATACCTTGATACAGGATGTCTATTCTCATTCATACAAACGCTAACTCCCATACAAACGAAATAACAGTTTTGCTATTAGGGGTAGCAAAACTGTTATTTCGGTTTGTCCGTTTGTGTGGGCCTGAGCGAAGCTTAGCGCGCCGTTCACAATCATCATAAGCTTCGGACTGACCAGCCCCTCTACCCTTGGCGCATTTTTCCAATACGGCCGCAATATGGCGCAATTTACAAGATTTAATATTTTACAAATTAAGACGCATTTTTTGTTTTTATTATAATTTAACAGCCTTACATTTGAATAAACATTACAAAGTATTTAAAATCAAAGCATTACTATGCGAATTCAAAGAGATATTAATTTTAAAACTTTTTCAATTTGATCGCAATAGCGTCACGGGCAACCCCCCTGGACTGACCTTGATGTAGACGTTCCCCATAGTGCCACTGGGCGCCACCTTTTCGGTTCGCGAGGTCTTGAAGATGAACATTCTTTAGTACCACCTGGGCGATGGATTGGACACGCGTTGCGGAAACCATACAGTCACACGTCCTAGCAAGGGCTGACGTGGCAAGCTAATGGCAAGAGACGGCTGGCCCTCCCCCGTATAACCTGGAGGCGGTTATGAGCTAGAGGCTGCCGCGCAAGACAACGAAAAATACAGATCCCTTCTTAGAGCCCTATGTCCCTGGGCCCTTAGCCTGTAACGCAATGGTGCCAAAATGGGCTCCCGGTTGACGGTTTTAATTACGATTTATTAATGCTGTCGGTCCAGTGTCGGTCCTTTTAATGTTTTTGTAGTACAGGAAAGAATATTATGATTCTAATTCTAGAGGATTAGTTGGCCGGTTGTAGGAGAACAACGAAAAAATCCCGGTTTTGTCCTATGATGTCATTGAGACGCCATTATGTTACAGGCTAAGGCCCCTGGTTATGTTAAGTTATCGTATGAGGTAGTGGCCACCCTTGGTGTCAGAGTTGAGTTGTCAGCGCAGTGGAACATACGGCGCGACAGACGGACCAAAAACTCCTCCACACTCTCCACCACTAGGTCCCGGGCAATGACGTCATTGCGGACGTAACGCCCGGCCCCCACTATGGTCCTCAGGGCAATGTTCTGCTGGGCCTGCAGCTTCTTGCTGACCAACCGGTCGCGGAACACAAGACGTACCACGCCGGCGCTGCGTAGGTGAGACGCGACGTACGTATTGTATATCCCCAGTTTGGTCCGGGGTGGGAGTCGCGAGGCTAGCAGGGGGCGCAGCAGTGCTCTCGCTGCTCTGGCTTGGAGGATGACGTGCTCCACCTGCCCCCCCCCCCCCCCCCATGCGTAGCTTGCGGTCGATGGTGCACCCCAGATATTTTACTGAGGGGCTCCACGCGACGTCCTGGCCACGAAGCCGCAGGATTTCCTCGGTCTCAACAACAGCCGGGACCAACGGTTTAACGTGCTTTCCGAAGCACGGAAGCTCTCAGATGTTATTGCCACTAGCGGTCACCCATCCAAGGACTAACCGCGCCTGATGTTGCTTAACTTCGCCAATCGATTAAGAATTGCTAGTCCAACTAGGCTGTGAGCGCGTCTGTCCCTGATAAGGGATAAAAGAACATCATCATCACCTGGTGAGCGGAGGGATGGCAGACTAAACTCCGTACTGACCTGGATTGACCTTCCTGTAGACGGTGCCCACAGGACCGCTGGGCGCAACCTCCTCGCCCCGCGAAGACTTGAAGTTGAACGTCGAGCCGGCCTTGGCGACGTTGTTTAGAATCACCTGGTGAAATGGGTTATTATTATTATTCATCTATCTATATATATAAAAATGAATCGCCGTGCATTAGTCTCGCTAAAACTAAGAAACGGCTTGACCGATTTGCATATTTACTGTTTTGTTTGGTTCACCATAGTTCAGGGTAGGTTTAAAAGCAAAGAAATATGGGAAAAGTTAAAGGATTAGCTGAAAAACGGAAGAAATAAAAATTGGTCATTTTGTATTGGATTCGCCATTTTTGACGCGGAGAGTCAAACTATTTCAGGTGATACGAAGTTCACCGGGTCAGCTAGTTGTTAATGTTCTGTCATCAAAGGTCATTACTTTACCAGTGTCTAAGACGTGCAATGAATAAATCGCGGCGTGATTGGGTTGCCACTTTATCGAATGATTTGTTGAACGAACGAGCGAAGTGAGAACTATCCGGCGCTTGTATGTTCGTTCGACGATAACTTGAGTATATTTGGTCGGAAACTAGGGCTATCATGCTACACACGGCCCTAAAATCAGAGGCAATATCGGGGAAGTGGTGGGGAGCACCCTAGATCGCCTCATCCATCAATCGTACCAACTCAGAAATTGGTTCGGGCGAGCTCACGATTTTTGTCCCGATATCGCCACTGACTTTAGGGCCGTGTGTAGCCGGCTTTAGGTAAGTGTAGTCAGCCAAGAAGGCAGGCCTCTCCCGTTCGCCGGCCGCAAGTGGAAACTGGCGCAAGCTCCCGATTTCCTTTCTTACCTTCTCATCTAAGTCGTCTTCCGTCCGCGCGTGCATGGTGAGGTGGAACCCTGCGAACATGTGCGCGACGTGCTGCACATGATTGGCACACGTGCCCTTGCGCACCGTTGGCGCGCCTTCGCCCTGAAATTGCAGATAGAAGAAAGAAGATGTAGCCTGTAAAATTGGGTACGCAAAGTTTTTTGTTCGAAAGTCCGTTATTGGCTTTGAAAAAGACGACCAAAAATGAAACCCAGCTCTGGTGATCCTCGTTTACTGACTGAATTATTTACAATTGTTTGGAACACTAGAATTTTACCAATATTTCAAATTTAAATTAAAGCCAAAAAGAAAAGAGGCGGTGTCGGTTGCCAACATGGCCCCCGACGGTGTGATGCACCAAATACCTATTGGCCGGCAACCAGCAACGCCACCTTGCGCGACGGACGTCGCAGCACACCTCCTCCCGTCGTAGCGACATCTACGACCCTGACAATCCCATCCTTGCCCGGATAGGTCGCAGCTATTCGGCCACGAGGCCAACTGCTTCTAGGCAGAGTTCCATCCGCTATAAACACCAGGTCGCCAGTTTTCAGCTGCCTTGATTTCGGTATTTCTTTGCGTGGGACGAGCTGCGGCAGGTACTCCTTAACAAAACGCTGCCAGAAGTGATCGGCAAGCCTCTGCGCCTTTCTCCAATGTGCACGTTCATACAAGTCTGCGTCATCAAAGAGTTTCGTCTGAGGGCCACCGCTGGAGCTCCCAATGAGGAAGGAAAAAGGAGTAATTGCGTGGTCCGAGTCCTCGTCGACTGGTACATGCGTGAGTGGTCTAGAGTTAACGACGCACTCGGCCTCTAGAAGGAGGGTGTGTAGGACCTCCTCTTTTAGTGTTCGGACTTTGAGTGTTACTGAAAGAGCGTTCTTGACGGATCGTACCATACGCTCCCAGCATCCACCCATAAAGGGCGCAGACGGCGGCGTGAAGTGCCACACGATCTTTTCATTCGCGCAGAAGTTGAAAAGTTCTGGAAGAATCTTGACTGTGCCAACGAAAGATGTTCCATTGTCAGAGTAAATGTGGGATGGGCAGCCTCTTCTTGCTATGAAACGCCGTAAAGCCATCAAGGCAGAGTCCGATGTGAGATTATCAACGATCTCAATGTGAATTGCTCGGATCGTCATGCAGGTGAAAAGGGCAATCCACCTCTTCGCAGTCCGCCTGCATATGGAAACGTTTAAGGGCCCAAAGTAGTCTATACCAACGTGGGTAAAGGGACGCTCGTGATGCGCCAATCTAGCCTCTGGCAAATCTCCAGTGGGTGGAATTACAGGCTTGGTTTTACGGTTCTGGCAGACTTGGCATCTCTGAGATATTCTTCGCACAGCTGGTCTCAGGCTAAGAATAAAGTACCTTTGGCGCAACTCGTTCACCACCAGCTCGTGGTTCCCATGCGCAAACTTGACGTGGTATGAGCTTATTAACAGTCTGGTAATAGGGTGTTTGCCATCAAGCACAATCGGGTGAGAATCAATAGCCGTCGTAGCAGCGGTGCGTCCGGATAGCCGAATAAGCCTATCCTCTCCATACAAAAGTGAAATGTTCTTAAGTCTACTATCGTTCGAGACGGGGCGTGCTGCTTGAACACGAATGAGTTCATCAGGGAATGAATCTAGTTGTGACTGTCTGAATAAATGGATCTCGGCAACGTTGAGATCTGTAACATTAAGCAAAGGTAAGTTGGAATGATCGCGCGAAGAATCAGATATTTTAGAATTTCGCAATAACAGAGATCGAAAAACGTAAGCCGATTGATGCACGCGAGCGGTTGCCCTGAGAAGGCGCAACCAGCTGCTAAACCGCTGATGGTTGGCGACAACCGGCGGCAGGGTTGGCAGTTGCGTCGTATAACCGACTAAAGCTCCAGTCGCATCAGAAAGTTTTTTATTTCTTCCGTGACCGGAGGAACATTGCATTTTGGTTCACTGGGCCACTGGTTTTCAGGTAGCAGAAGAAAGGCTGGGCCAGTAAACCAACGTGAACACAATGAAAACTCCCCGTTGTCCCGAGTAGCGTCGTCGGCGATGTTTAGAGCTGTAGGAACATATCTCCAATCGCGAACATTAGTAGTTTCAACAATCTCTCCAACACGAAACGAAACGAAAGCTTTAGACATGCAGGCGTCGCTACGGAGCCATTTTAAGACTGTAAGGGAGTCAGTCCAATAAAAGGTAGCATTAGGTTTTCGTGTATGTGCGTCTGTAATATAGACGCTATAACGAGCGGCGATAAGGCCCGCTTGTAATTCCAATCTAGGGATTGATACAGGTTTAAGGGGCGCTAGGCGACCCTTTCCCCCAATGAGAGACAAGCTTACGCTGCCGTCTTCATAAGTAAAACGCCAAAAGGCAACACAAGCGTAAGCTCGCTCACTAGCGTCCGCAAATAAATGTAATTGAACATCCTTAATGGGACTGGTGCTATCCAAATAACATCTAGGAATAGAGCTGTTAGCTAAATTTTGAATTTCGAGAAACCAACTTTTCCAGTTCTGTATCGCAGTGTCAGGTAAACTCTTATCCCAATCAATTCCTAGATTCCATGTTTTCTGGAATAGCACACGGCCCTTCATTATGATAGGGGTTAAGAACCCTAAAGGGTCATAAATTGACATCAATAAAGATAGAACGGAGCGCTTAGAAAACTTTGTGGGAAGCTTTGGTAAACACTTTATAAAGTAGAGTTTGTCGTTATTTATGCTCCAAGTAATACCTAGCACACGAACTTGCGAAGGGGAGGTTGGGCCTAAACTCACTTCGGACACATCAGTTGCTCGTAGATCTGAGGGAATCGAGGCCAACGCCTCTTTGCGATTAGAAACCCAAGACCTCATTTCGAAACAACCCGCTTTGTGAATCATTAATATCTCAGAGGCTCGCTTAGCCGCCTCTTCATTACTGTCAAAGCTGCCCAAGAAATCGTCCATGTAATGGTCCTCAATGATGGATCGAACAGCATCAGGGTATTCTTGAAGAAATTGACCGGCATTCTTGTTCTTAACCCATAGTGCGGTACATGGACTGGATACTGCTCCAAAAATCATTGAGGACATACGATATTCTTGCAGTGGTAGGTCTGGGTTATCTCTCCACAAGAAGCGCTGAGAATCTCTATCCTCAGGTCTAATCTTGATTTGGGGAAACATTTCTCTGATGTCTCCTGATAGAGCAACTAAACGTTCTCTAAATCTCATAGCTATGGAAAGCAATGGCTGAAGTAGGTCAGGACCGGTTAAAAGAAGTGAGTTGAGGCTCACTCCAGCACACTTCGCTGCCGCGTCATGGACTACACGCAGTTTCTTTTTCTGTGGATGTACGACTCCAAAATGAGGAAGGTACCACGGCATAGGGCCTGAAGGTGGTCCTTCACATAACTCGACATAGCCCTTACTAATCATACCTTGTATGTTTTGTCTGTAAGCGTCTGCATAAGAGCTATCTTTAGCCATCTTGCGCTCGAGACTAGTAAAGCGGGCTGAAGCTAGCTCACGGCTCTCAGGAACAAAAGAAATATTATCTCGCCATAATAGCCCGGTTTCGAATCTACCCGAATCTAAACGCTTGGTTGTATCTTCTAGGATCTGTAAAGCACGTTCGTCAGTGGCACTACGGTGATCCACCTTCGTTATTCCGATAGAATCCAATTTAAAGTAATCTTTGACAAGAACATCTAGCGAAGATTCATC
Source organism: Zelleria hepariella (assembly GCA_949319315.1). NCBI lineage: Eukaryota > Metazoa > Arthropoda > Insecta > Lepidoptera > Yponomeutidae > Zelleria > Zelleria hepariella. The sequence goes on along the minus strand of OX439385.1, from coordinate 9,965,866 downwards.
ATCGCCAGCCATGGAGACGTGATTGACGGATGCCTCTACATTAGGTCTATACGATATGTAGCCGAACAAGACCCATCCCAAGGGTGTGTGGGCGGCTGCCGGCTGGCAACGAGACCCACGGCGGACGGCTTTGGGGAGCGTCACCTGCCAGTTATCAGTGCCTATCAGCAACATCGGCTTAGCAACGTCGTAACAGAGTTCGTCCACCAGGTCTGACAAATATCGATACTGGACAATATCATCTAAATGCGCCGACTGACTAGCTATACCTAGATTTGAAATGGATCGCGCACTTATGTTGAAAGTGTCCGCACTATGGCGGCCCTTGACTTGAATGTCAACATAACTTACCTCACATTGTCTAGTTAAACCGCCAATACAATCAATATTTAATTTACTTGTAGAGCCCTTGGCCCCCACTAAGTCCGCCACTGACTGGTCTAAAAGGGTTACCGAGCTTCCATCGTCGAGAAGGGCATACGTGTCTATGCTACATAGAGGCCCGGTAATGGTGACCGCTATCACTTTGAGAAGTGGCTTGAGACTGGATAATTTGGGAGGCGAAATGCTATGGGCTACGATTGCTGATGGCTGTTTATCTTCAAAGTTAGCAGAGTCGTTACTAGTGCAGGGAATTTGTATTGTAGACTGTACCTCCAAACTTGAAGAGGTTGACGGGCTCGACTGTACTTCCACATGAGCTGTTGTAGCCGATTGAGACCTGTGTAGAAGTGTATGGTGCCGATTCTTGGCCGTGCAGCCTTCTACTGAGCACCTTTTCCTGCAGCCACTATATTGGTGAGATCCTTTCCTCAAACATTTTCGACAAACCTTGTTTGTTAGCACCCATTGCCAGCGCTCGTCCAACGAAAGAGATTTGAACTCACGGCAATCGCTGACGTTGTGTTTATCTGTGTTGCAATACAAACAGGTATGCGAACTTTTTGGTTCCTCGTCGACTGAAATAGAATATATTTTGTCTTTGACGGGCTTGACAGGTTGACTTTTGACAGTTGTCGACTCTGGCGAAATAAAACCAAATTTAATTTGTAAATCAGCTTCGTTCTCTAGAAAAGCCGCTAGAATCTCTAGTTTGAACAAGCCAGAGCCAACTCTTGCCATTGCAAAGTCAGCCCACCTAGCTCTGAGGAGAGGAGTCAGTTTTCCGACGACTGTATTTACCAGTTCGGGAGCTGCGAGGTACTCGGGCTGATGGAGGAATCGTATCACCTCAACACAGTTCCGGATTCGGCATGCGAAGACAGTGAGGTCCCGTGGGGCGTCGTACGCGTTGAGCCTTGGAAGACCTCGGACGAGAGCTAGCTGCTGGAGGACTATGTGCTCAGGCTGGGCGAACCTGGTTTCCAGTGCAGCCATTACTTGCTCCGGATTGTCGGCAGAGGCGAGGAGTACGGCGACGGCTTCATGCGCGGGACCGTGGAGGGCAGCAGTAAGCCTGCTGATGTTGTCACACGGAGAAAAACTAGCCTTGGACTGCTCAAAGGCCCTCTTGAAAGGAAGCCAGTCCAACGCACGGCCTGTGAATTTAGGGATATCACTCACCCGTATCTTCTTCTTGCCAAGGTCTGCAATCGCGTTCGCCAATAAAGTTATATTGTCTTGTGTACCTTCATTGCTAATTTTATTTTTGTTCAAATTACAATAGTCACTACAGTGGTGTGTGCCTAACATAGGTAAATGTGAAGTGGTGTTTAGGTCCGTAGCATTCTCACAAAGGCGCCCGCCGCCGCACAGGAGAGCTGTAGAATGCGGCTGGGCGAATGCTTGAGCTGCGGCAGGCTTAGGCCCGGGCATTGGGCACCGGGAAGCAGCTCCGGCCTCACACGTAGTAAACGCGGCATCGCGCAACGACGGATGTGTTGGCGAAGCGGGTAGTAAATGGGCGTGGCCATAGGCCGCGCCGTGGTTTGTTTCCCTGCAAAGGGTCTGCACTGGATTAATGTGTTCTGAATCTACAATACTTTTATGAGAGTCAACTAACCATTTTTCCACGTAATCTCCTCTGCAGCTGCTGCGGGAGGCAGTGCTGGCAATGGCAGCTAGTTCTGCCTGCAGCTCGAGATCCGCTAGTGCTTTTTCACGTGCGGCGCGCTGGGCGCGATCTGCGGCGCGGTCAGCTTCGATCTCCTCGTCGATTTGGGCCACACGCCTAGCATGTTCCAATCTTGTGGCAAGCTGTTGCGCCTTTACAGTATTGGTGGAGCGCACGCTGGATTTAGTGTGTGACTTCGCTGCGGTACCTTCGCTTGTAGAACGTGATTGCCGCACAAGGGTGCGGTCTAGCGACTTCGGTACTGAGTCATGAGGAACGAGCGGCGAACTGTGTGCAGCGATAAGTTGAGGTGTGCTGGACGATGCTGGTGCATGGGCACCGGGTGCAAGGGCACCGGAAATAGAGGCACCGTTACTGGGTATAGGAGCACTACCCTCGATAATAGGCACTGGCACTGGGTTCACTATTAACTCGTTTTGTTGCTGGGTTTTTGACTGAGCTCTGGTTATTATGGGCATGTTTGCATCTTCAAATTACTTCTGACACCAATGAAAAAGACGACCAAAAATGAAACCCAGCTCTGGTGATCCTCGTTTACTGACTGAATTATTTACAATTGTTTGGAACACTAGAATTTTACCAATATTTCAAATTTAAATTAAAGCCAAAAAGAAAAGAGGCGGTGTCGGTTGCCAACAGGCTTAATCTTATCTTTAGACAATATTGAGAAACTAATTTCAATATTTTTTATTTTGCTTCAGTAGTTTTGTTTTTACGCGCTAAAATGTTTTGTTCCTATGACCGCCAACAGTATGCAGACCGTCGCGTGAAGGTCATAAAACCGTATCTTTGAAACGTTGTAAAATCCAAACTACTGAACCAAAACAAAAAATATTGAAATTGGTTTCTCAATATTGTCTAAAGATAAGTTTAAGCCAATAACGGACTTTCGAACAAAAAACTTTGCGTACCCAATTGTACATGTCCCACTAGCTTGCCAAAGGCCAGGCGTGCACTCTATTCACTTATGTTACGGGCGATTTTGCAACAAAAGTGTACACTCTGACGTGCTGTCGTTGTCGTGTGTACAATCAATGAAAAATAATGTCAATCCAATATGTATGGTTCTCAATAACTTTTTTGAATCTTTCTGAACTGTTCGGCATTCTTTCTGCGACGAAACAAAAAAACGATGTGCGCGACTGTACCCAGAGGCTAGACCGACTGATCCACCAATCACGCGCCCGCGCTCGCCGGCGATCGCGCCTCTCCGTCGCCCCTCTCGTACCCCGCCAAAGAGACCCAAAAAATGAGTTCTGCGCATTCAAGGTCAGCGCTCATAACACGTGACGCTACCTGTATTGCTACTAGAAATTCACAAAAGTACGTAACTTTAAAAAAAATTAAAGTCATAGGTACCTACATGCTCGCACCGGGAATCGAACCTGGGTCTCTCGCTTCCGAGTCCATTGTTCTTACCACTAGGCCACCACCGCTTATCGGAATCGCAGAAAAAAGTAAAAGTTTATTGCCAGAAAGGTTTTTAAGCATTTCCACCATTCAGTCGTTCCCTCAATGCTGAGGATCATGACCATCATTGAAGGTGGCGGAGAGTAGAGTTCTCCATTGCGCTCTATCACTCGCGATGCGGATCAGTTCGTGCAGGTGTTTTTGTGTGGATTATGTAAGTAAAATAAAATATAAGTAATGGAGGAAACACTGATATTAGCGTTGTTAATTTTATGACGCAAGTAACGAAAGTATTCGAGAGTTCAAGTGGCGTGCTAGTTGCGCGCTCGTTTACTCATTGTGTTGTCTTTAAATTGCTAAAGATTTTTTTTTTTGACAGACCACTTCATAACAGGATATTTTTAAATAAGTGTAGATATAACAAATTGTGAGTATAGGCTTGAGCAGGACCTACCTATTTCATGTTTTTATGTAAATTATTCATAAGGCCCTCATCTGATAATGATGTCAATATTGATAAAACAGAACCAAATGATATCACCGCTCAGCAATGTAGTGACAAAAGCCACCTTATCACTGTTACTTTAAGACTCACCTGCCAGTTGATAAGGACATATTTAGAGATACTGCCATCAGGTAGGTCCACTTTCAGGAATGCATACATTATTTTTCCACTGTTTAAGTCATCGATGAGCTCTGTGAGACCGCCATCGCCTTTGCCGATGAACTTCAGGTCATTCGACAAGCCATCATAGCCAAACAATGCCCTGAAAAGAGTCAACAAGTTTTTATTAAAGAAGAAATACCTTAATCCTCATTTTCAACAAGACTCTGTAAGAGTGTTTCCGCACTGCATCCGATCCGAATTCGGAAAAAAAACTCAGATCGAATTTGGATATTGCTTATACAAGACATTAAAGGAACCTAATAGTTGTTTTATACTTGTGATAATTCTCGTTTGCAAAGCTTACTATGTCTTATAAGTTTGAAGAAAAAACAGACCATCTTTGAAAAAATCTACTATGCTTTTTAGGGTCCCATATGAGTGGTAATATGCCACAACCTTTAGGCACCTTTAGGAAATCCAATGGACAAAAAACAAACCATGTATTCTTAATTATTGTAAGAAAATGGGATTCTTATCACAATTTATTTTCTTTTGAGTTCCCGATATTTCGGCAGATAGATTTATCTACGCCTAGGTGTTTGACATTCAAAAAACTGTCTTCAGTCTACCCGTGACCATGGTGCCTGCAACGGTGCCGAAATATCGGGAACTCAAAAGAAAATAAATCATGGTAAGTATCCCGTTTTCTTACAATAATTATGTCTAAAAACTACGAAAGTTTCAAAAAGCATGTATTCTTAGCCAGGATTCTCTGTTTATACGATTTTGTGATCCAAATGTCTCTTACTAAACCATTGTCATATTGATAAGAGTGCAGGCTAACAAAGGCTGGTATACCTATAATGCATTGTCAGTAGTAGGTGGTAAAAGGAAACCGTATTGTATTGTAAATAGAAGGTGCCTTCAAACACCTACAATACCTACATACTTATGGTTATATCTAAACATCTTTGTTGAAACTCGATTGAATCACGTGAAGCTTGAAGCGGGTATCGGTTGCAAACCAGATGATGCATTACATCAGTAATAAAACGAGCTAGTCTCTAATACCGTATTAGAGACAATCAAGATACAAGAAACAGGTCTTGCAGAATGAGGACATTTTATTAGGTACGTTTTCTACTGAAGCGGCTCTAGATTACTTGAATCAATTGGTCAGTGTATAACTGTTTTGATGGGCTATTACAATGTCTATAGTTTTATTTTAATTAGCAGCGACTGTTTATTTAATTTCGCCGCGTATGTAGGTCGACCGTCGAAAGCGATTACTCACCAGTTTGTGTCGGTTTTCTCGTCTAATACGTCCCTCCAGGCCGAGACCATCGCCTCCCTATGTTTGTCTAAATTTATAGCCATTTTTCATTCTTTGATTATAGCCAAAGACACAGGAAATTAGCCGAAATACGAAAAAATAAATTGTAAAACACCGCTCGATTGCACTTGCAGTCACAATTTTTTGACAACTGAAAGCCGGTGTTGCCAGACTAAATAATAATAAATAGGGTTGTGCTTTCGGCGATTCTATTCGATCAAAGCTGTTTACACATGATTTGATCTGCCAACTTACTTTGAGAGTGTGAACTGGACCTATTTTTTTTTTAAACATTTTGGCGGGAAAATTACTTTGCCTTTTTTTAGTTTTTACCTTAAAATTCATAGCACGTTTACCGTGTTGATTTTCGCTGCACGGCTAGTCACCAATCGATTGGCCTGTGGAAATCGAATCGCCACCCACATAGAGCCGTTTCACAGAAGGCTGTGGCCGTTTCCATTCCAGCATAATTTGACAGCCGTATTCCGGTTCTTCTTGCCCACGCCTGCAGGCGCCATCTATGAAATGCTTTATGAATTTGTGCTGAAAACTGCTTGTAAACGCCCCGTAGCCATAAATTTAGAAACTCGCGCCATAAAGGCAAAACACGCGCCAAACCCATTTGCCGTGTTTCCTGGGACCAAACCGCTCCGCTAGACGAATGTCTCACCTTACTTCACCCATTAGACGAATTGCTGCTAAAAGGTTGTGGGAAGGAATAGACCAAGCGAACGAATGCGTGACACTACTCTACCATGCGTCTACATATAAACCGGGTGCCTGTTGGCTTGGTGGAGTAGTACATTTGGCATACCAAGGGACTGGTATCCTACGTATATTAGGTACGTACAAACTTATTTTAGTCAGTGGTTCTAACAAAAAACGTTCCAAAACCTCTCTATTTGTTCGCTTGGTCTACCGCGGATAGTAGTTTCCGGTACCCCACCTTGTAATCCATTTTGCTTGCTCATCACTAATTCACAGCCGTCGCTGCAGTTTATCTTTTTCGTTTTTCGAGACATTAATCTTGCTGAACAGGTAGGTAGGTAGATATACAATACTTAATTATGAGAAGCCGTGAGAAATCCTAGAAGCGCTCACAGCCTAGTTGGACTAGCCATTCTTAAATTTCTTAGGCCCGGTTTCTGAGTTGTGAATTTTACTAAGCACATACTTACGTATCGCTCTGTCACGCTCTTTTTTGAGAAATCTGCAGAGACAGGACGATATTTACCCATTTGCTTAGCAAAATTCTCAACTCAGAAAACGGGCCAGATCGGGCGCGGTCAGTATAAGGATGGGTGACCGCTAGTAGCAGTAATATCTGAGCGCTTCCGTGCTTCGGAAGGCACGTTAAGCCGTTGGTCCCGGCCCGTTTTGTTCGATTGGCGCCCTTATGCCCTTATAAGTAAAGGTCTAACGAAATCCATCCAAACTTAAGAGCAACTTCTTCTTTGCGTGCCGTCTCCTATCGGAGGTTGGCGATCAGTTTGGCTATCACGTCCTTCGAAGCTGCCAAACGAAACAATGAGCCGGTGCTCTGCCCGAACCATTCGCGCAGATTTTGGATCCATGATATCCTGGGTCTACCAGGTCTCCTTTTGCCTGGTATCTTTCCTTGTATGATCAGTTGAAGGAGGCTGTATTAGTTGTTATTATTTCTAATTATGTGGCCGAAGTAGGTACTTCCTCTTTTGGACTTCCGCTTCCTCTTTTGGATGGTTTCAGGATCTCTACTTTCTTCCTCATTCTCTCTGCAACACTGTGGTGTTACGGACCTTCTGGGTCCAGGAGATTTTAAGCATCCGCCTGTACACCCACAAACTTTAACAGCAACTACATTAATAAAATCAGTTTTCAAATTACTTCGTATTCGTTCATCCATCCATCCACCATTCCACCCCCATGCTTGATGCTCGTTTTTCCATGCGCGCGCAAAGACGCGGGCCCTACCTACATTACCAACATAGCTTTACCACTCTGCCGCACCAAAACACCCTATATTACAAGGTTGTAAGGCATCTAATGGTGTTTACAGTTTACATGGGCAACGACCAAGTATTAATTATATTGTGCCCTTCTGTCGTAGCGGCAGGTAGTACTGGCAGGCAGTCACGAAAAAGTTGCCGTCGCAGGCGAACGTTTAAAAACGAAGCAATGGGTTGTTTACGTTAAAAAATAAAAACAAAAACATGTGGATAGATGTGAGTGGCCGGGAGCGCGACCATTATCTGACGCAAGCGAATGGATCCTTCATTCCTGGGTAAGTTTCTGAACAGTGACGTTGATTTTGGGGGGAAAATACAATAGGAGGGCGCCAAAAAGGCGGAAGTGGGATGGTGTAATGGGGAAGGTGAACCAACCAACCATTGTTCGATGACATAATAAATACAGTTCTGTCTGAGCGGAAATATCATCTGGTTTTGTTTTGTTTGTCGCAGACTCGTACCTCTTGGTAGTAGAAAAGAACATGAACTTCATTTTACCACAATGACATTCTAATACAAATGGACAACTCATAGGCGCTCGAAAAAGGTAACTGAAAAATTGTGCTTAAATTCAGTGTAAGCACAATATTTCCATTAGACGTTTGATGACTACGCAGCTGACAACATGCCAAAATGTGGTACAAAAAAGTGCCGAAATAACACCTTGACGATGCGAAATAAAGATGGTGTGACCTACCATCGGTTAATTAATATTATTTACATATGATAACAGGAGAAAAGTTACAAATATTAAGAGGAAACTATTAAATTTTCAATAAAAACCATTGATTGTAAACAAATGTTCCTGTTTCTTTCTCTCCCGCGGGTCAGAAAGAGATAGACAAAATGATGCTTCAAGAACATAGTAAGAAAAGAAAACAATAAAGACTCCTTTTGTAAAGTAAAAATTCTAAGGACTAAAATTTTTCGCACAGTTCTTGCTCTATCCTTAGTCAGTAGAAAAGGGGCAGGCATTTTCACTAACATGACAGTTCGACCTGCCAGTTTACTGAGTAAGATGATGGGATAGGCTTTAGTTAAAATAATATAAAAAAACTACCAGGGGCTTAAGTCTGTAACACAATGGCGTGTCGATGGCATCCCAGTATAAGTAGAAAGGCAAAACAGGGTTTCCTCGTTTTTCTCCCACAACCAGCGAACTAATCCTCTAGAATTAGAATCAGAATAATACCTGTACTTACAACAAAAAAAAAAGGACCGACACAGCATGAAAAAATCGTAATTGATGCTGTCAACTGGGAGCCCTTTTTGGCACCGTTGCGTTACAGACTCAGGCCCCAGGCCCCGCCACACTGATACACAAATAATTATTCATCCTCTTCATTCGGCAGAAGACCAAAGTCGAAGATATCTGGCTAGGCGGGAGTACCAACGGTGGACTAGGGCGTCACGGAATGGTGGCCTAGAATGGGTCGTGGGTCGGTGTGTAGACCGAAAGCTCGATGACATTGTCAAAACAGCGGGAGGACAATGGACGACATTGGCATTAGACCGAGGCCTATGCCCAGTAGTGGGCTTTATTTATGGGCTGGATAAATAAGTAGATTTGTATCACCTGGTTTTTTAAACTTCGCTGTTATTATTTTCCTAGAAGCTATCGAGCTATTCGAAAAGTCGTAGAACAACATTTGTTGGAAATCACATTTAGGGGTTGACATGTTTCAGGAAAAAAGCTATTTACAAATTATACTTACCTGCCTATTTTTCATAGTTTTGAATATCCGCAACATTTAACAGATTTTTTTTCCCCATAACAAAAAACTAAAATAGGCTATTGCTACTCCACTGCTATCTTTATTCCAATAAACTTCAAAAATCAACTTACGTAGCTTCAAACTGCGTGATTGATTTACATTTCCGCTTAGTGACACAATACATTTTGAGGGCTTGAAGTGTCAGCAGCAATGTAGAAATAAAAAGTCAGTCGAAGCATAATAGGGTGAAATTAGCGTGTGCCATGTTTCGACTTGGTTATTGTACGGAACAGTTTGTCCATTTGTATTAGAATGTCATTGTTTTACCACTTTTGAATTTACCTAACTGCAATATCTAGCGTAAGTTAATGTGTTTTTATACTTGTTGTTATAAGATCTATCAATGTTACTATTAGTCACTAGTTCTCTTAAATATTAAATAAATAAATAAATAAGACTATGTAGCAAGTTGATGTAAATTAAAAATTATAATCATGTACAGTCTGCAACAAAAATGGGAAATGGGATACCTATAATGTCGTTGACCGTGTGATAAACTCTTCAAGTAGGTGAGTACCTTACCTGCCTATCAACTTGTATCAAGAAACATAAGAAAACTTATAGGTTTTGTGTTGTAAGACTATTCCGTATAGAACTCCGAAGATAAGCAAGATTTACGAGAAAAGTTGGATGATCTAACTTTATCTATAAGAGTTGCAGAAACACCGACAGCCGTGAAGATCTTTTTGTAACCTAAGCTCTTTTCAGATTTCCTAATTAATTTGTTGGTATTACCAACCATTTGTGTACATTATTAATTCAGGTTTAAAGAATTTACCATGATCAACTTTTTCAAAATTCCGAACACTGTTTTTTTTTATAATAAGTATCTAAATATGATTTGAAGACGATTTCAATAAAATATCTGTTAAAATAACGGAATTTGGCTTTGGCAGGAGCGCTAGAAAATTGCGCTACATTTTTTCACGGTTACTTTACCTACCGCCAATGTGATCGAATCACATTTTCAGCGACGATATGATTTCTACGATATCAAAACCCAATTCGATTTCATCTTGATGACATTTTCTGTCGATGGTCGACATGCTAAATAATTTTCCTCACACCAGTTTTCTGAAACGGTAGGTAGAGTCAACCAATACTTAGTTGTTTGTTTGTATTTTTGTCCAAAAGTGATGAGTCAGTTGATTTAAATCAAAGTTGAAAACAACAAGTAATTTACATTGCACGCGGAATTAGACACATTTTTATTGGTCGAAAGCAATGAATGAAATGATAACGACTAAATTAAAGAATAAAAATCCCCCAGACATCTCGGGCTTCAAATTAGCCTAACTCATAAACGGATGAACCGATTTTGATAAAACATACCTAAGAACACTCGCTAGAAAACTTATTGAAGCTATCAACAGGGAGCCCATTTGGCACCATTGCGTTACAGGCTAAGGCCCCAGGCCCCAGATGAAAGAAGGAAGACACAAGTTTGCGAATGAAATAAACAGAAGCGTGAGAATAAAAAGACAGTTCCACTACTTACTTACTGAGAAGTTTTGTGGAGTGTTGCGCATTGTGTATTGTTTGTTTTGTTCTAGACGCAATTGCTTTGCTTTCACTTCGCGTTACGTGATTTGAATTTTTAATCGCTGTTCGATGACAAAATAAATATACATAGATTTAGTCTAGGTCCTAGAAAACTACCTTCCTACGCTGGTAGCAAAGTAAGCATTACTGACACCGAACTAAACTTACTGATACTGATGAAACCTATTTTTTTTTAATACAGATAAATAGGATAAGGAAAACAGGATGTAAGACGTCTCTGGTATTTATTCCAACATTTTTTTTTTTTTTATTATAATAACCCTTAGTCTAGTTCAGGGGTCACTAAATGGCGGACCGCGGTCCGCCCGTTAATAAAAATACATCGCATTATCTTTGTTGTCAATTCAAAATTGGCCGGGCGAATTTGCGGATTGCGAAAGCGTTGATCGTCGCCAGGATTTTATGTCAATAGCTTGCACCAAATTTTAATCCAAACTTCAGACAGATAGTCCGCAACAAAAAAAATCATTTTTCTCATGTAAAAAAATACCTTTGTTATTTCCGTAATTAATTACCTACATTTGTTTAATTTTTTTTTTTTCAATAAAATGTTGTGCGGACCGCGATGGTCATTCATTACCCCGAACAAAACTAATTAGTGACCCTGGTCTAGTTCATCTAGTTTTGTGTTCTTATGTATGTACAGTCGGCCACACGCTAGGATACCCCATTTTGTTCGATTGAAGGTAGTTACTTGTAGGTACGCGATTGTAGGTACGCGGTAAGAGCTGCCATGGGGTATATCTGTGACTGTGGCCGACCGTACCTAAGTAGCTGCCTACCTATACATTGGTTTCGCCCGTTGATTGTGCAGTGCCCATCACATATCAGTTACAGTTCACCTGGCACGGCCTTGACATATCGCATGGTGCTATCCAATATCCGCCTGTGCATTATCCAGACAGCGCAATGAAAACTACCTGCCATGCCCTGATGATAGATAATGCGAAATTTTCATTGAATGGGCTTTTATGATCAGATTTCATGTAATATTCCCATTAAGTACTTAGGCTATTCTGAAGGCACGTTTAACAGGATATTTATTGATATTTAAGGCTGGAAGATAGCAGCGTGACGGGAAATTAAAAAAAATCACAGTTTTTTACATTTTGTAGCTAAACTGAGCTATTTTTGTTTAGAGATTTTTCGTTGGCGGCAATAACATAGGTAGTATCACAGACTTTAAAATGTCTGTGGTTTTAATATTGTTTTTGTTTTCACCATGTTTTAACACTTTTAACAACTCAAAGCTATAAAAATGCACCAAAACCGGGTGCATTTTTATGGGTTTTCCTCGTTTTTCTCCTACAACCAGAGTACTAATCCTCTAGAATTAGAATCAGAATATTCTTTGCTGTACTACAAAAACATTAAAAGGACCGACGTCAATAAAATAGTCAACTGACAGCCCATTTTGGCACCATTGTGTTACAGGCTAAGGCCCCTGTAGGTTACACCTGTAAAAAGAGTTAGGATGTTTTGTAACACGTTGTATACAAGGTGTTACCAAAGTACCTAACTCTTTTTACAGGGTAATAGCACCCGGTGATAGGGATCACAACCAAAATTTTTTTTTTGCTCCATGAAGTTCCGTTAATTTTTAAATTAATAAAATGTGAACGATGTGGCGGGAGAAAAGTATTTTTTAAATATTGTTTTCATTGACTTTTACAATGTTTTAACAACTCAAAGCTATGTAAATGCACCTACACGCACAAACATAGTTTTAAATTTGAGCTAATAACAAAATCAAAAAAGTTGTGAAAATTTTTCAATTTTGAGGTTATAAAATAAAAAATGTTTTTTCAACTTTTTTTTACAGATTTGACATCCTGTTGACCAGTAGGTTACACCCTGTAAAAAGAGTTAGGTATTTTTGTAACACCTTGTATAATAGAACTTACCCCAAATAATGTAGAAGAAGCGTTGATAACATATTCTGGCTTATAAATGGGATTTGCATCTACGTAATGAGATGCTTTATACAGGCGTCCAGTGGCACCTTCACTCACACTAGATGGGTGAAGGGACCACTCGGACGCCGCAGTGCCTTAAGCCCGGTTTCTGAGTTGAGAATTTTGCTAAGCAAATGGGTAAGTATCGTCCTGTCTCTGTAGATTTCTCACAAAAGAGCATGACAGAGCGATACGTAAAGTATGTGCTTAGTAAAATTCTCAACTCAGAAACCGGGCCTTAGTGCCTCAGTGCCTGGGCCTTTAGCCTGTAACACAATGGTGCCAAAATGGGCTGTCAGGTGACGACTTCAATTACGATTTGCTAACGCTGTCTGTCCTTTTAATGTTTTTGTAGTACAGCAAAGAATATTTTGATTCTAATTCTAGAGGATTAGTTCTCTGGTTGTAGGAGAAAAACGAGGAGAGCCCGGTTTTGTCCTCCTGCCGGAACGCCATTGACCCGCCATTGCGTTACAGGCTAAGGGCCCTGGTCATTGTTTAGTTAAATTGGAATAGGGTTAGGAACTGAATGTAATGTAACCCCGTAGGTACTTCGATTTGATGCAACGAGCCGTTTTCACGGCTGTCAAATTTCGCTTTTTCTGAAGATAAGCGAAATTTGACAGCCACAACCCGGTTCTTGTATGGCCAAGCCTATGAGCGCCATCTACCAAGGGCTTTGAATTCAGCTTTTAACCTGTCAGTTGATAACGGGCCATTAAAAACAATTTTATTTACCTTCGGAACCCTGACAAATTAATCGTCACAAATAGCTCGAGTCTAACCTTGATGTCTTAGAACACAATCGAATACTTCATTTAGCATTTGTCCTCCAACGACAGCGCCATTGTAAATTCTTTCACATCACGCAATTCTCAAAAAACGGCGTAATAAAGGGGCCAAAAATTGGTTCTTCCTTTAGTTAAGAGTTAGAGGTCGACAAACGGTTTAACTGCCGATTTCTGAATTGAGAAATTCGCTAAGCAAGCACTTTCTCTGCAGATTTCTCACAAATTAACGTGACAGAACGATACTCAAGTATTTACTTAGTATAATTCTCAATTCAGAAACCGGGCCTTAGTTATGCACATGAAAAATCTTAATTTTTAATACTTTCATAAAATGGTCCGACAAGTTCTGAACCTAGGAATAAAACCTGCACAAGAAAAAATACTGCCACTTTTGTGAGGATCTGGGATCCAGGCCATATATCCTAAAAATAGTAAAGCCTAGGGTTCGCTTACCGAAAAATCAAAAAGATCCTCTGCAACCGTAACCTGAGCATTGCTCTACGCATGAGGATAGCAAGGTGCTACGTCTTCCCGGTACTTCTCTACGGTGCGGAGGCCTGGACACTCACCAAAAACATGACCAAACGCTTAGAAGTCTTTGAGATGTGGGTGTACAGGTGGATGCTTAAAATCTCCTGGACCCAGAAGGTCCGTAACACCACAGTGTGGCAGAGAATGAGGAAGAAAGTAGAGATCCTGAAGACCATCCAAAAGAGGAAGCTAGAGAGTATTTCGGCCACATAATTAGAAATAATAACAACAAATACAGCTTCCTTCAACTGATCATACAAGGAAAGATACCAGGCAAAAGGAGACCTGGTAGACCCAGGATATCATGGATCCAAAATCTGCGCGAATGGTTCGGGCAGAGCACAAGCTCATTGTTTCGTTCGGCGGCTTCGAAGGACGAGATAGCCAAACTGATCGCTAACCTCCGATGGGAGACGGCACGCAAAGAAGAATAAGAGGGGTTGAGAGCGCGGCGGGCGCTATCGTACGGAAGTGTCACTTGGAAGAACATACCGTGTCTCTTAGAACCTACCAAGCTATTATGAGGTAGGGCGGCCTGTATATTTAAACACGCTGCATTCTTTAATTTAACTAGGCCTATTTTAGTGGAGCGAGGTTGCGGGTGAAAGAGGGGTTCATATTTCATACACGCGCATGGACACCGGCCGCAGGGTGAAAGGGGGCGCAAGTGCACCCCCCTGTCAGGAAAGAAAACACACATGATTAAAAACTGAAGGCGTCTAGGTTCGGTGCACTTTCGGGCGCGTACAGCGCGCGTTTGTCATCGTTTCGTTATTTATTATACATAATTTATTTTAGGCAAGGGTATAAAATTGCTTTAATTTCGACTGCACTGCTCGCGTGTTTATTTTATCCAATCGGTGTTTTTTCTCGGGCATTTTTAATGGAAGTAAATTTTCAGGCTGCAATATAACTATTTGGTCAGCAAGAAATTGCAGCTTTTATTTCATTTGAGCAGCGAACAATTTATTTGCCGGCAATAAAATCAAAATGATTCGCAATAAATGGTTAGCAAAAAATTATAATATTGACAGCAAGAAATAACATTTTGTGTCAGCTTAATAATTAATTTGTTTGCGAAATAGATAAACGATAGGCAGAATAATTAATTGGTCGGCAAGATTATACAATTGGTTAGCTCAAAAATAATATATGTAAGCTATAATATTGATGGGTCTGCAAATTAAAGTATTGGTTAGCAAATTAATTAAAATGAGCTTCATTACGTTTAGTTGATGTCCGATTTTACTGGAAAAGCGGGTTATACGAGCGGCCAAAGGCGTGTGGGCGTTGTCATTCGACGAATTAAGGAAAACAGAAGGTACTTGATCTTTGAACCTATAGTCACGAAAGAGAAGATGGAAAGAAGAAATAACAAAGTTATTTTTTTATTTGGCACCTTAGTTTTTTTATCTATATTTTCTATCGTTATTGCCAAATTTTATACTCGTAAGAACAATTTTTTTATAATCAGTACATGATACTTGATTCCTGCCTAATGCTCTTGTTTTTGTAAATAAAGCATTTTAATTTAAATATACAATTCAATTTTTTTTTTATTTACCTAGTTAACCAAATAAAATAACCATAGGTTAGGTAAGTAATCATTAATTATTTAAATGATTTTCAATTACTTAATGCAGCACAGAAGTTGCGTACATTTGTTGCTGTAAGAACAATGTTAGTTCGCCAACCAAAAATAGTTTTACAGCTTGCCAAAACTGAATTAAATGTAGCTCACATTTTGCCTTTCAATTACATTTATGGCTGAACATATACTTAATTAGCTAAACAACCAATTTTGGAGCTGCCCAATATGACATTACTTGCTGACCATTTTTTTATTCTTGCTGGCCACTAGTTGCCGCTCAATTAGCTATTTTTGCCAACCAAAAACATTTTAGAGCCACCCAAAACCTGAATATACTGCCGGCCGTTTAAATGATACCCATTTTTAATTACTTAGCCATGACTCCAAATATCTGAAAGCAGAATCAAGTTACATAAAATATCAAAGACTGATGTGCCTCTGCTCACACCTTATGAGACTTGAGCGTAAAAAAGAAAGTATTGGAATAAGGTTTATTGGTCACCCTTAATTTAACTAAATGTTTCACTAACTAGGTACAACCTACTTAAAACTTTAACTGGAGTAAGTAAATTAAATGCCTCAGAGGGCCAATCGCGAGTTCGACGATATCGAAAATCCCACTTACATACATACATACATAGTATTATTATTATAGAAGGTAAAGTGTAAAGTTTGTAAATTGACTTCCGATTCAGGGGTGATTATTTACACGATACTGAAGAAATAGTTATTTGTTATGCAAGAATGCAAAATTATTGTTTGCGGCGAGTGCTTGTATTGAAAACCGAGCTAGCGAAGGTTTCTAAAATTGAGCCACGAGCGTAGCGAGTGGTTCAAAAAAAGAAACCTGAGCGTAGCGAGGTATTCAGAAGCACGAGACGCAAATAATATTGCATTCGTGCGAAACACAAAACTTTTCATCTCACAGAAGCGAGGAAATGACTTTGTTAGCCAAGCGGGAAAAACTCTATAGACAACTACTTACAGGCAAAACAGGTGAGTCAAATAAGTTCCTTTTAAAAGCATATGTTACTGTAGTTACGGCTGCCACACTAAAGTTTTGAGCTTCGTTGGTATTAAAACCATTCGTTTTATTAATAATTTCCTGAAGTTTATTTATCCAGACACAAAAATAATGTAAATAAAAGAATGTTTTTTTTCCGGGTGCATTCTGAACTTTAACCATATAAATTAAAAATTTCTAGGAGATAAAAAATGAAATTAGTAATATCGTTTGAAAAAATGTATTTAACAAACCAAAACATAATTATCTATTTGATAACACAGAAGCGAAGCATTTTTTTTATTTACAGGTATTATAAAATAAATATGTGTACAAAATATTGAAAAGACTATAAGAAGAAACCGCGTTTCTGAATGTTCTATTCCGTGACTTTACCTTTTTAAAAGATGCTTATGCACCATTTACATTCACAGTTTTGTATAGAGAATGGGCACGAACAATCGCTTTCGCTGAAGTACGCGTGTAAACGAACTATGAATGAGGTTTTATTTTCCATCGGGATCTGGCATCTACTTAAACGGCCAGTGTTTTTTTCTTTTTCAACACCATAGGGCGCGGGAAAGACTGTCCCGGCGTCGCGTTCAAATTTCGAAGCGCATAAAAATTCAGATAGTTTAAATCCGGCCTTTACACGATCGTAAGTTACTAGTAACAGCAAACTTTCCGAGCGTGGGAGATGAAAAAAAATATACTAACGCTTGCGCTTCGCACTCGCATTATCGGGCGCCACAACGCGCGCGCGCTTTGAGAAGGCAGGAGTGTCCGACCGCACGTGTCGTCGCGGTTACGGTTATTAATTTATTATAGAACAAATTAAACAAGGTAATTTTGTGCAAAAAAAAAAAATACATTTACTTTCAAGTGTTACTAAAACTATATTGTCTATCTTGTGTTACTGAGTCGAGTATCAGTGACCAAAACAACATTCTGTATATGTGTACACACGACAGCACGTCAGACTGTAAACTTTTGTTGTAAAATCGCCCGTAACTTAAGCGAGTAGAGTGCTAGCGTGTAAAGGTCGACGTGCTGTCGTGTGTACTAGCTAGAATTTAGCTTTCACCGTATAGAAAAGCAGCATCTAGCTCGGGCTAGGCCCACAACACTAATCTACAGAGAAGTTACCTAACTAAACACCGGCAAACTACAGTTTGTCACGGCAGGCAGCTGTATAGCCATCAGTGATTACCTTTGGCCTACAGCTGCAACTAAACAGTAGGCAGCCAGAGGTGTCCAGGACAGTAATGGTTTGGCGAGAACGGCATAATTATAGAAGCCTACCTTTAGGTGTGCAAGGGTAGCAGTAGCGGATAGCGACAAGAAATAGCTGTGGTTATCGTCGGAACCTGGTACCGCCGGCAACTGATAGGGCAGTACGGAAACGTCATACTACAGAGTGCACTCTTCGATAGCGAAACTTTAAGTAGGCTGTCTACTGATCAATACAAAGTCCCAGGCACTGCAGCGCCGAGTTGTCTCTTCACCCATCTAGTAACTAAAAGTAAGTTTTTTTTTTTCAAATTGTTTTTGATTCACAAATTACCTTGTTCAATTTGTTCTATAATAATAAACGCGACGTGCGGACACTCCCCGCCTTCTCTAAGCTTTGCTTCAGTATCGTGTTAGTAAATAATCACCCCTCGGGTGACACTTTACAAAACAACACCTTGTACTGACTTAGCAAAGACCATGAGCATTGTAGATTTATTCTTTGTTTGTTCGTTATACTGACGACTTCCACGCAAGATATGAGCTTACTGCTTCGCTTTCTGCACTAGATTTTCTGGCACGGAATGCCCGCGGACGGCCTTGCTTCTGCCGTGAAAAATTTGGTTGTTTAGGCAGCTGAGCCAAGCGAATGTGAGAAATGGACATTTACCCTTAGTTGAAGGTGAGAGTCCATTTCGTTTATTTTTAAAATGAAGAAAAATACACAAATGAATAAACCTCTAGGCCAGATACCAATGGGCCTTTAGGCACAAATGAAAACACTTCCGACTATTCCATCTGAACAGCTACCACGAGTGCTTACTGTCACTGTCACTGAAAGTGATAAGTTGGATAAACAACCTTACTACTAAAGTATTAGGATACATGACAGACGTCCGGCCGGCAGACGTCCGGCACAGCTTTTTGCACTCGTGGTAGGTACTCAGATAGTTTGATTCGACATAGATTTGTGTGAACATGTAAGGAAGGCCACAATTTAATTATTTTTGAGTATTTTTCACAGTTTTTTTAATGATATTCGTCGGGTGTCACTTTACAAAACAACACCTTGTATTATCGACATTTTACTTATTAAATCGAAATACAGGATGGTTTTTTGAGACGGGGCAGTAAGGGCAGGTAATTAACCGTTATAGTTACAGGAAAACGTTCCTAGGAGACCTTTCACAACTTTTTGAGATATTATGAACTGCATTCACAGATTTTGAAACGGTCAGCGAAAAAAATGCTAAAATACAAAAAAAAAAAAATTATGCCGAATCTCTTTTATGTAGGGACCAAAAGACTCTAAGGAGCCAACTGAGGACTGAGGTTTGAGTACTAGTCAGAAATGGCCAAAAACTTTCCCCATACATTTTCTATGGAAAAAATACTTTATTTTTTATAATGCCATTCGATCCTATTTCGTGTAGGTATCAAAAGTGTCTAAGGAGCCAACATAGGTTTAAACTTTTAAAGGTAAAATCAAAGACCAACGTGGCCTTTGGTAGATTTGACTATGTTGATATTGGAATAAGTTATTTTAGAAGTATTTGAAAGCTGTTTTATTGATTTCTAAATGATGTAGTAGGTTTAGCGTGACAACTGACACGAAGATCTTCAAGATCTATACGATAATAATCCGATTTTTTTGCTTGATATCCTGGTTCAATTAGACGCAACCAGTATAAAACTTTATTTTACCTATAGAAAGAAAAAAGTAAGATGTAGCCTGTACAATTGTACATGTCCCACTAGCTGGGCAAAGGCCTTCTCACCAATATTCTGCTCTTCTATTTTACAAATAAGTAATAGAAAATGTATGAGATAAAATAATGTAGGTATGAAGTACCTATTAAAAAAAATACCAGACGAATAAAGTTATTTAGCGAAAGGGAAATAAATAAAGTAAATGAGGAAATTCTTGTTTCAGGTACACGGGTCACTGTCCTATGCTGAAATTCCGATACGGCAAATGCTATGGCGACAACACGAGGCAGATATTAAAGGAGATCCGATCGAAAGGACTATTCAAGTAAAATATAAATTCTATTCTTCTATTTATAAGCATAATCATAGTCATATATGATATAAGCATAAGGATAAGCTACTTCCGCTGCCAATATTTATGAATGACAGGCACGATAGAGCACTGCAAAACCTTTTTTTTTCCTAATGGATAGAGGTTAGATGCAGATAGCCTCAACCGAAATGTTATGCCTTACAGCTTATTAATAGAAATGTTTGTCAAAGTTTATGGGATCGATCTTATGATTTATGTTGTTGTAAGGTTGTGAGAGGTGTAACGTTGAAACAAAGTATTTCCTGAAAACACTTGCCCAAAGCGGCACTGCACTGCCCTGCCTAAATGGGGATCGAAAACACCCTAAGATTGTACAGCAAATTGTACACCAATATGTAACAGCAATCAATCTCGAAATCCCCAACGAAAACACTCTAAAATTGTACACCAATATACAGCAATCAATCTCGAAATCCCCAACGAAAACACTCCAAAATTGTACACCAGTATACAGCAATCGATTTCGAAATTCCCAACGAAAACACTCTAAGATTGTACACAAAAATATAGCAATCTATCTCGAAATCCCTAATCGGCAAGACGTAGTGAACCCAATGAAAACACCCTAAGATTGTACACCAATATACCCAATCAATCTCGAAATCCCCAACGAAAACACTAAGATTGTACAACAATATACAGCAATCAATCTCGAAATCCCAAACGAAAACACTCTAAGATTTTAAAACAATATACAGCAATCAATCTCGAAATCCCCAACGAAAACACTCTCCCCAACGACAATGTTATTTGAAAAAAATCTACAATACTCCTTACTTCCAACAGCAAACCGCTAGAATACCGCCCGGGCGATAACTACGAGATCGACAACATGCGTCGAGAGCACCCTGCCGTGCCCAAACGGGACCCCTACGAGGGACTTTACAACCAGACCCCCGTCTATATGACTGGGTACACTGGCTACGTTCCGGGAATGAACTTCAGGTAAGATCTAGCGACTAGACTATGAAGGAATAAACGCCTGATAAATTATTTCTGTTGATCTCAGTACATCCGTTTAGCTAGTTCTAAACAGAACGAGATAAAGCACCGTATTCTAGAACTTCGTGATATAATAATAAAGGCCTTTGCATCTACGTAATGAGATGATTTATACAGCGTCCAGTGGTACCTTCACTCACTCTAGACGGGTGAAGAGACCACTCGTCGCTACATTGCCTGGGACATTGTTTTAGATGGAGTAGTCTTGTCCAGCACCTATACCATCCTGACAGCTATATCCTTCGTGATATATCCATGGAAGAACCTAAGATGAAAACACTGACCATTAGCACAGGTAAACGCCTTGTAATCCATCCTGTAGATCAACGAGGGGATCAACAACTGACGAGGAAGTGGCGCGTGGCGGAGAAAAATCGATGGCTTCCCTTTCATACTCTAACATTCGCTGCATAAAAGTGCCGCACGCAAAATAAACAAAACCCATATAAAAAATGCAGAACCTAAAAAGACAATCCACGTTTTACAGATACGGGAAATCCTACGGCCGAGCAGCCGACGATTGCATGTCTGACTTTACGCACCAACAGCGCCAGTTGCGGCGCAAAGCTGACCTCAAGAAAAGCTACGCCCGATCCCGCAGTGCGCCTAAAATGGAGACCATACATTCCAGGGACGAGATCCGACGCGATATGCACAAGTTTAGAGAGATCAATAAGTACAAAGGTGAGATTTCGGCGGCTTTTGGTTGTTTTTAATGCTTAGCTAAGATTTAAGATGGGGGGTTCCACAAGGTTATCTATTGGGGCCACTGTTATACATAGTTTCAAGATCTCGTTGAACTTTCACTAAAACCTATAAAGGACCTAAAATGCATGTTTTTTTTGTCCTTACAGAAAACACTATATCACCGGAATTCCCACCGATAGCCGGTTACACAGGACACATTCCACGAATCAAAGGATCGGAAGCGTCACTAAGTCAACGATACCACTGCGCTGCAAAACGAGGTCTGGAACTCATACAATTGGAACGAGATTCTAGGAAGGAGCACCAAATCGCCGATTCTAATATAAAACAAATTCTTAAGAACAAAGACAGGAAGACTTCCTATTGTAACTGGGGATAGCACACGGCAAGGAAGATGTTTTTCGACAAGCGCCGGTGAAATATCTTCCCAATTGCATTGAAACAGTATTGAAAGGTAGCGTCACGAATTTTGATCAGCTGTGTTCTATTTAGTACCTGTTACGTGTACAGATTAGATATTAGCTATTAGTCTTATAAAAAAAAACCATTGAGTATTATAATTGAATGTGGATACCGGCAAAACGGCGCTAATATGTGCTCCATTTTAAGAAATATCCGTGGATTTGTTAGACAACAAACATTAGACGAATTTCCCACATATTTTAAGCACAGTATTATTTATTATGCATTCCAATAGAGTTTAAAACGTAAGAGGCATTCAAAGAGTATTTTCAAATATTCCCAGTTTGTACTGCCTAATAGTCAATAAGTACAAAAAGTCGGGTGCAAAGTGGCATTTTACTCGTAAGAAAATATTGATATTTGCATCTTTATGTATAGAAATGTTATCTTGTCACGTAATAATTGAAAATAAAGATTTAGTTATAAAAGATCTCTTTTATTTTTTATAATATTCATATTATATTATTTTAAAGCAAAAAATATCAGCTTAGGATATTACTTATATTACTCTCTTTAGAGTTAATAAATTAATGATTAATCAAAATAGTACTGGGCAAAATTAAATGCTTGATTATCTTAAATACTTGGATTACTTATTTTATAAAGGGTATGATTTAAGCTATCATCAATTTATTAAGTTTTGAATGTTATAAAAAATAAGGTTTGTCCGTAAAATAATATATCTGTCATCAAAGTGTAGTCGCCAAACAATATAAAAACAATTTCATAATAAATCACATATAATCATCGGGATATATTATCAAGTATCAAATAAATAGGTTTGTACTTATTTTAATAGGTTTGTCCTGATAACTGTATAATCAAATTAAGGAAAAACGGTCATTAACTAAATGAAATATGTAACTTAAAAAAATCATAAAGATCCAGAAAAATAATGTTTTTGTATCTATGAATTTAACTACTATCTTACATTAGGTACTTGTATACTGCTTGTACGGTAGGCCACAATCTCCGATACCCCATGGCAGCTCTTATCGCGCGCGGCATAAGGGCGCCAATCGAACAAAAAGGGGTATCTGAGACTGTGGCCGACTGTACCTATTGTTGTACTAGCACTTTCTCCACTAGTGATTTCTCAACGAGCGATGATAACGTTATTGGAGGAGTTGCATCATCTTCACCACAACTTGATGCCATCATAATATAAAGAAACTATTGAGAAATCAACTAAAACCAAAAACCCTAACAACAATCTTACAAAATGCACTTGCAACAAGGAGCACGGAATCAAGCGAATGAAGTAAACCGCCACCTCTCGTACACACGACAGCACGTCAGTCTGTACACTTTTGTTGAAAAGTCGCCCATAACTCAACCGAGTAGAGTGCTAGCGTGTAAAGGTCGACGTGCTGTCGTGTGTACGACCCATCGCTGCGCATGATTGGTAAATTTTCATAGCGCGCCAATTTGGCTCCGCCCCTTTGATCATTTTTTAATAAAATTTATGAACTGAACTATTAAATTGGTAACGAATAGTATTATTTGGAGAATTGAACGAAATAATTTGTAACTACTGTACTGATGACAAAATAAAAAATAAAAACAAATCGCAACCTGCGGACGATAATCAATTTATTTGATGACAGATCTACTATACTGAATACGGAGCTGTTATTTTTGGAATAAACCTATTATTCTGAGAACAAAGTTTTTATTCAATGGATGCACTACGATTTTTAAGATAATCCATCTCTTTTTCTGCGAACATATTGACATTAATTTGGTAATTAATACCTGGCGACACTTTTTATTTTTCTGAGAATTAAAATATTTCGTGGTGATAGATCTATTAATTAGATGATACAAGTTGATGACAAATATAAACTTTGATGACACAAAATATAGTTCCCTTTTATAAATAAATTCGTTGTACAAATTATGTGTGTTAAATTAATAATCATGTCATGTTTTACATGACTTCTCTCACACGAATAACTCTTATTTTTATAGGCACTTTATATTAGTCTAAATATATTTGTCCATTTAGCCAAAATATGACTCTATAATTTATTTATTTTAAAAGGCACTAAACATTGATGACAAAGCAAACTTCGCTCCATTAATTCATCAACTGTGATTCAACTCAACCATCTTACCAGTTTTCTCATCAACTCCATCCACAATCTCCGGCTCATCTTCAGTCCCTGCCACATCATCTCTCTTCTCATCAACTAGTTGCGACATCAATGTTTCTAGTTTCTGAGCTTTTCTTGTCTCATTGTGCGTTATGAGCGCGCTCAGATGTTCAGTGAGGAGCTCTTTCTTCTCCCGTTCCTTTTGTAGCTGGATCTTCGCTTGTAAGAACTCCTTCTCAACTCGTAGGTAGTGTTTTCTGTAAAAGATAACAGAATTTGCAGATTAGATAAGTTGTCAAGGCTGCATTTGACCACATCTTTAGTTCCTTTTTAGTTATGGAATTCTGGGCGTTATAATTTTTTAATTTATCAAACTCCTAAACCAGTCAAATTCTTGAACTCTACTGGTTAATAAAAAAAATTATCCTTGATTAGAAACAACCAAAATCAATAATATAGAAATTCACAAAACTCGTCAAAAAATTAATTAAACAAGACAATAATAAAAATAAAGACGTCCAAAAATTACACAAAACAAAAACAGTAAAGTAGACTTACTCAGCGTCAGCATACGTCAAGCAAGCGTGATCAATCTTCTTCCTAAGCACCGCAACGTCTTGCGAGAACTGTCCATCGAGCACTTGTAGCTCCTTCTTTATCTTCTCCAATCTCATCACTTCTTCTTCTGTTTGCTTTGTTCTGAAAATAAGACAAAATGCATATTATTATTGTTGAGACAACATGCTATCTGTGAGATTTTGTTAAAGCTGCCCCAATACCGACAACCGAAGCCATGAAAGAGGCACACTATTCCCGACAACAACATGAACATGAAACAGGGTGCCCAGACCAATTAACGGTAGGTCATGCTGCCTGCCCTTGCACAGGTAGGTGGGTTATTGAGATAAAATATCTTTAGACAGCTGTAAAATCTGTAAACTAACTTGTTATATCAACAGCACCGTTGGCTTTTCTTGGCCCGATGGAAATTGCTAAAAACACATCCAGTTCCTTTCAGCTCATAATGTCGAGAGAAACTCATAATTATTTTGGTTGAGGTGAATAGCAAACGCGCCAGAGGAAAGCCTAGATTCTCTGAAGCGATTAAGGTGGTGCTTGTGACAAAAGACCATAAATTGAACACAATTACAACACGGTTGCGATCCCCAGTCATGATGAAATAAAGTCTGGACTAGATATACTATAAGGCTTACCTATCAGCAATAGCTTTAGACAGCATCTCTTTTCTCCTTTTATTTTGCTCCTCCATCAGTCGTTGCTTCAGCTGCATTCCTTCCAACTTAACTTTATGAGCAGCCTGATCTTCTTCAGTATAGTTTGACACTCCTCTTACGATATCTGGTCCAGAATCTATGCTGGATTTCCGTAGGTCTATATCAGTACTGGCTTCTATACTATTTCTTCTGCTGTCTATGAAATTTATGTTTAAAGTATCTATTGGGCTGTCTAATTCTGCAGGTGCCATTGCGTTTGAGTTATCTGTATCATTGTTGTTATTGTTTATAGTATTGTCATATTGAGGTGATGTTGGCGATTTGAGGCTCAAACGGCATTTCTCAAATGTAATGCTGTCTATGTCTTCGTCTGATGTTTGCTTTATAAGCTGTGGTAACTTGTTAGGTGACACTGTCTTTGTTTTCACACCAAGTTTGTCTATTCTTCTTTTGTTTTGAAAAGCACCAGTATTGTCTGCATCTGGAAAATAATGTCTCTTGCTTTAATTAAATTCTGATACATTCAGCCGAGTGAAACCAAGGGGTTAGCTAAATATCCTAGAACAGGGGTCGGCAAAGAGCCAAAATTTCAATTTACATAAATTTTGTTTTTAAAGAACCACAAAAAAAAATTGTTGCGGTTGCCCTCGCAGTTTGGTTGGTACAAGGAAAAGATTATGATTTTAATAATGGAATAACTTCGAGATTATTTGCAGATAAAGTAAACATGCCGAAAAATAAAAAAAAATCTTTAAATATTGTATCGAGATTTCTTTGTTTGTGAATAGGAGAAACGCGCGTCAACACAAAAAATCAATGTATCTACTTGTACATAGAGTGACTTGAAAGTGAATGCTAAACAATACAATTAACATTAAGTTTGAAGTTTTTAATTAAGTAAGATAAAAAAATAATTACCAACTTCCTGTGAGATATTATTGCCATTTATAGCGTACAGCTTTAGTTAGGTAGGTACTGGTCATCACCTTATCAAATAGGAGGCATGCATGACTGATTTATTTCATTACATTAGATAATTATACTTTTCCCAAGCTATATAGGTGAATGTTCGTGTAGGTAGTAAATAGTATACCTGCTAGCTTGGATTGTTATCAGAGTTCCCACAATTCTCTTGAGAGAATCATAAAAAACGTGAATAGCGTTGGGGACTTAACTCTTTCGAAGTACTGTTACAAAATGTAAATAGCTAACAGAAACACGAGTCTATTTGTCTACGTATGTTTGTACAGGATATTAGAAGTAAGATTATGGTCAAGTTACCGTTGGGTTCTCCAGAATCAGCAGATTTTATCCTCATTAGATCTTCTTCACTGAAACCGGTAAAAGTTGACATGGTTGTCGGCTTTTGTCTGTTTGCTAAGAGCAAATGAGTAAAGCACAGGTATAAGCAGTTTAATTAAATGCACTTGGGCTTCAGTAGTAAACTTTTGTACATTTTCGAGTTGATTCGATTTGATTTTATCCCAATCGAAAAAAACGTGACGTGACAACACAACAAATGTTCACAGATAATTGTTTTGTTTTTATTTAACAAATGTCACACCACACTCACAGACAAAAAACCGGTAAAGTCCGGTCCAAGTAGCATGTGTGTAATCATCTTTATACTAAATGAATGAATGAAATCGGATTGCACCCCCTATAGTCTGTGACGACATAAAAAAAAAGTTGTTGAGCGTTTTTTGAGCGGCTTTGTGTTTTTTTAGGTTAGAATCCTAATTTAGCAATTTCAAGTTTATTTAGCCCGTGAAATCGTAAGTAGAGCAACGTAACTTCTCTCATAAGCACTATTAGATTCACACGAATAATAATTCTGTATTTTCAGCACAAACTGCAAAAATGGCGGCGGCTATGCCTATCAACCCCAAACCTTTCCTAAACAGCCTTACTGGAAAATCAGTGCTCGTGAAGCTGAAGTGGGGTCATGAGTACAAAGGCCTTCTCGTCTCAGCCGATGGCTACATGAATTTACAGCTCGCTAACACTGAGGAACATGTTGAGGGCCAATGCACAGGTTAGTCATCGATTTATTCTGTAGTTTATTATAATCTATACCTTGGACCTTTGCATCATAAAGCCGGGTCCAGACGAGTGTAACGTATAATGTAACATGAATTCTACGTGTGGACGGCACTACTAGCATTACATGTAACGCTCGCCCCGGCCCTCGGGCTGATCCATCGGCTGTCGGTTTTTTGCGCGAACATAAGGCACCCGTAGTGCTCATTCACGTCAAGTTCGTGTGCCGTCCGCACTGTTGCAGTTGTTGTGCAAAATTACTCATAATTGTACATGTTACTCGTCTGGACCCGGCTTAAGTGGGCGCTTTATGAACTGCAGTTTATGAGTGGTCAGCTCCGCATATTTTTCTTTGTTTCTCGCGAGGCGCAATAGCTCGACAGCTCTTGCGATTCCGGTCCACTACCATAGGTTTTTCAACCAGAATTTCCTCCAGCGCGTATCCTCATCACGATAAGTTGCAGGAGGCTGTATGTCTCATGTCTGAATACATGTTCTCCTAGATGTGCAACCTTTTTCCTTTTGATGGTGCCCCATAAGCCCATAACATTGAAATTTACTGATAAGTCAAAAAAATTTTTTTTTTGTATATTCTAATGAACTAAGCAGTGGTAGGGAAGATTATAAAGATTTTTTTTATAAGGTTTTATTCGCTCAGGACAGGACTTGCACCCACCTCTTGCATACCGTGCAGGCGCTCTACCAATTGAACTACCGAGTCAAGCAAATGTCGATGCGAATTTGTCAACCTCATCAATATTCGTCTTACAGACGATGGGGCGCCATCTAGTGTGATAGTTTGCACTTATCTATGAATCTTATAACCTTTTAAAAAAAATCTTTATAACTAAATTATATTTTTGTACATTTGCAGGTAACCTGGGAGAGGTCCTCATCAGGTGTAACAATGTCCTGTACATCCGAGGGGCGGAAGAAGAAGATGAAGAAGGCGAAATGAAAGAATAGACCTAGTTTTAAGATAGCATAAAATATAGGTGTAAGAATGTGGAGTCACTTTTTTAGACGCCTCTGCTGTATGGCCGTGATAGTTGTAATTGATTAACTGGGTACTGACAGGGCAAGCCGCCTCGCGACGCAGAAGTTTGTCCGACGTAAACAGATCACCGTCACGCCTTGTCACAAGGCAGACGCGAGGCCTGGTAATGCCAGACGAGCACTTGCCTCGCGAAAACACTCGGCGAGATGTAAACATCCACACATGTTAATTCCTTTAATTTGTGTCTTAAAAACTGCCAAACAAGTTATCTATCCAAGTATCTAACTAAATACTCATCATGAGTTATCAATGCAGAGAGGCCATTCCTATGAAGACCTGATTTTGTTCAGTCCGACATTTGCAGTGTCTGCTATTTTAGCAGTCTGGCAAACTACTTTCCATAAAACGAGAATATTGTGATTTTTGCCCTAAATATAAGGTAAGGTTTCTGCTAATGTTTGCTTTTTATTTTGAGATACCCTTCTAGATTTCCCGCTGTCAGACTTTATTATAGGGACCAGTGAACTTATTCTGTTAAAAAAATCCGCATTTGCTAGTCCTCAAAACAGTTTTACTTGCAAAAATAAAGCTCTTATTAAAATAATAAAAATAAAAAATTTGACAAATGATACGTATTTTTTACGTCAAGGATTTTTATTTCTATAAGAGTTTATTCGCAAATAGACCGGTATTCAGGAGTAGCAACTACGAATTTTTTTACAGAATAAGCACAGAATTTAATTTTGACACCAGTCAGTCTGTTTTTTTGTAAATTTTTACTTTAGCACTGCTAGTAGTAAATTAAAAATAGGTTTTAGATCACAATGTGTTTATTTTCATACCACTTTACATAACAGTTATGTACATAAAACATCAATACAATCACACAGCAGTTTGAACATAGCCTGCATAGAAGGAAGGTGTCGTTTGTGAAAAAGCCAAATTGAATAAGATTAAGTGAATGTCTCTCTTGAACCTTACATACAATACCTACACATCACAAAAAAAACCCATGGAGTTGAGCAAAAAGTTCGGAAAAATAGACTTGCATTATTTCAAGGAAATTATTGGCACATTCATAAATTCACAACTTGCGTATCACTAGAAGAACAAAGAGTTATTAAAGTAATTCAGTCGTTACTTGTGCTTATATTATATTGCACCGAATAATGTGATAAAATCTAGTAAGTAATGGACAGCACAGATCTGAGATATACCTACTTTTGTTCGATTTTCGCGCTTTTATTGCCCATTTATTGCCCAGTATGTCCTGTCCAATATACATTATAATGCGCGCGGGATGAGAATGGGATGCGACCTTTTGGAACTGAGACGCGCGCGGTAAGCAAACTCGCAACGATGCAACCTTGTCAAAGTAAAATATAGTGTGTTTTCGATTGACTTTAATAAGGCTCCATTCCATTCTCATCGCGCGCGGATTATAACTACACGGCGCCAGAGAAAGGTCAAGCCTATTAGATCATTCTACACATACAACTTATTCGTGTTTCGTGAGATACATATAGGTGCGTGCGTCGTAAACAGTAGATACACAAAATAATTGCCGCAGTAACATTATTTATTGTATTTAACATTGTCATAATAGTCACTACTATTAAAAATCACTCGCATAATAACTAGTGGTTCGCCCCGAACTGGCGACCCCATTTCCTCGCGATCTGGCTGATGTTCGAAATTTAAAAAAAAACGGTTACCCGCCTACCGAATTTCTTGACGATTCAATCAACGATAATCAAATTATCGTCGAATAAAAATTCATACATACAAAGGGCGGGTTGTTCAAGTAAACTCTGAGAACTTCTCTCGCTTCGCTCGCTCGAAAAAAATCAGGAAAGACCTTTCTGTAGCAACGTTTTATGCATTTCATTAGAATAGGTATAAACCGGGACGAATAAGCCTTCAAATCTTTTTGTGTCTGTCTCGGTGGCAACAAGAGGGATAAAGACGAACTTGGCTTAAGTCTGCGAATTCACAGTCAAAGTACACTACAATGAAGAGCGAGCACCGTTCAAGTAAGCTAAAGCTTCTGATTGGTCGGCCATTTTGTTTTATTTCCATCCAAGTCAACTTTTACGAGTGTGCGTTTCACGAAAGAGTTCCCTTGACGAAGCTATTATTACAATGTAATATAGGGACTATTTATTTTTCAACCCAAGGGAATTCTTTCGTGAAACGCGCTGTAGTTGACGTTTTTGTGCCCATAGACATCATATCAGAAGAACCGACCATCAGAAGTTTTAGCTTACTTAGACGTTGCTATTCACAGAGTTTATTGTGCTCTGCGGCGTAGTCATACCTCCAATTTTTGAATTGAGAATTTCACTAACCAAATGCGAAAAGTCTCTGCAGTATCGTTCTGTCTCTGCAGATGTCACACAAAAGAATGTGACAGAACGATACTTAAGTATTTGATTTGTGAAATTCTCAATTCAGAAACCGGGCCATTGTGTATTTTGACTGTGAAAACGCGGCTTGAATTTCACGTCTCGTGGCTTATTCCTCCACGGTTATAAACTTATAACAAATAGATAGGCATATGTACAACATAAATGCAGAACTCTCTAATCTACATGTCATATTAGGCTCAATGCTGTTTTTATACGTGATAAATATTGCTCACTGAATTAGTTAAACTTAATTGTTTACATACTTAGAATAATAACGCATAGAAACATTGAGAGTTTACATAGCCCCACACCGCAACTTACTTCGTTTCCATGGGTCATAATTCTAAAGTCCGTTTCTTTCAAAGACTAACAATGAGACAGTTTTTTCATTAATTAATCTGCAAAAATCCAAACGTCAAAGAATATTTCTTGCTGTAAAATACTTCTAATTGAAAGCAAGAATAATCGCGCCTCTATTTTAAAAAAAATACACTAAACCGTTGAGAGTCAAAACACTCAAAAATTGCCCTTATTGAAATGAACAATATTTTTTTTACATTTAAAAACGGTTATTTTTACGGTGGATATTTTAGACAATACCGGGGTTGATCACTCTTCGAAAGAAACGGACTGTACTGTTACAGGCTTATTGCTAAGTTATTGCCTATCCCTCCAGCATCGTCGTATCCCCTCAGTAATTGACTAACTCCCCGTAGTAAGCAGTCAGCGCCACAAATCGCCGACCAAGAAAGTTCTGCTCGATTTCCACCGCGCCGCTGTATTTCGCTAGTGACACCAGCTGCAATGGAAATAAGATAAAGATACATATATTTCTCATTCCATAAATTTTCATAGTAAGGTTATAAATAGGGTAAAGCCACAGATGGTACAAAGTGGAAAGACTGGAACCTAAACTAGTATGCTTAGCATGGTTGTTTTGACACTCTCTCGAACTCGAGTGACAGACTTGTCATGTCTATTGTGCGAGAATGGCAGGCGGGACTCGACATGGCAATAGATTAGGGTTATGTCGAGCAAAAAGTAGTTATTTCCATTTTAATAAAAATGTTGTATTTTTGTCTCCATCGCCATGTTGGCGTAGAGCCAACTCGAGCCCGACCGACAAGTTGACGGTTTTGCATAGAGAAGGGCCTATCTCGGGCTTACCATGCTGCCCGTACTGGTCAAAGATTTGTATTTTAGGAATGGAATGGAAAAATGGAAGTAACTTTAGTCTTCATCTTTTCATCATCATCATCAGCCTGTTAACACCCACTGCTGAGTAAGGGCCTCTTCATGCTCACGCCACCTCTCACGATAAAGGATCCTGTGCTTCTTCTTTTAACGCCGAATAAATCTGCAAGACTCCGCTCAGCCAGGGGCTTAAGTCTGTAACGCAATGGCGTGTCGATGGCGTCCCAGTAGAAGGACAAAGCCGGGGTTTCCTCGTTTAATCCTCTAGAGTTAGAATGACAATATTCTTTGTTGTACTCCAAAAACATTAAAAGGACCGACAGCGTTAATAAATCGTAATTTAAGCCGTCAACTATAGGATCCCATTTTCATAGACTCAGGTTGAAGGAAGCATTCAATTCAAATATCTTTATTGCACATATAAATAGCAAACGTGGGAAGTTGTCAGAGTCTACTGGAACAATCCGGCGTTTGTATGTATGTATGAATGTTCGTTCGACGATAACTGTAAATTTGGTCGGAGCGTCATGAAAAAAAATTAAAATTTGGTAGGCAGGTAAGGCCCGGTTTCCGAGTTGAGAAATTAACTAAGCAAATGGGTAAGTATCGTCCTGTCTCAGCAGATTTCTCACAAATGAGCGTGAACTCAAACCGGAAACCCACTCAACTCAGAAACCGGGCCTAAATGAAGCAAAGAGAATTTTTAAGTTTCATTACGATCCGATTAAAACTCAAGTTATCGTCGAACGAACATTCATACATACACCCATACAAACGGCGGATTGTTCCAGTAGACTCGGAGAAGTTCTCTCGCTTCGCTCGCTCGTTCAACTACACTCGCGAAGGGTGAGTTGGCGTCTTTTGGGTAGCTCAGCCAGCAAGAATGAAGGCATGAATTAGCTATCGATGGTAAGCCCCTCTGGCCCTCACCTGTTCAGATCTGCTGTTCCTGGGTACATAAACAGCCACGTTGTTAGAGATGGAATGTGCCGCCGCCATCAGTTCCGAAGCCGGTTTGGGTTCCAGCATCGTCTCTAGGTCGTATTGCGAGTTCTGGAAAAGAAATGGGCGACAATTGTATATTGTTTAGTTAGTAGTGAAACCTTAGGTCCTAAAAATAGTTAAGCTTCGCGTTGAGAACCTATAGAAGCGTTTTTTAGCAAAAACGCATCCAAAAAGAAGATATGTTTTTTTCCATTGGCGGCGCAAGCTATAACTGGGGCCTTAAGAAAATCCTTAGCTAATGTGTAAGAAATATTACCCGAAAAGAAAAAACGGAGGACTACCTACAAAAAGTAATGAGATCCCATCAAATGTACAAATCTCGCTTCCACCGTAAAAAGTTTTGAGATGTCATGTAAAGCCAAGTCAGTTATTTCACTTAGTATTGAAGCACGTATTCGGTTCAGTTAGTGTGGAAACACCTACTCAACATCTTTGTCATACATTATCAACCAACATTAAGTGACTGTAACAACATATTTATTCAGTCCCGGGGCGAGCGCGAAGAAGTATCTTACTCACCTCCACATATTGTATTTCGTAAACGGTTAAACTTACTTTTATTATGTCGGTGTAGCCGACTAGTTTCACCTCCACATACTTGGGTCCACCCCAAGGCGGGCTCAGGAACACGGCATCAGCCCTCAGTCCCGGCGCCAGCGCAAAGAAGTCCCCGACCACAAACTTAACTCACCTCCACATACTTGGGCCCACCCCAGGGCGGGCTCAGGAACACAGCGTCAGCCCTCAGTCCCGGCGCGAGAGCAAAGAAGTCCCCGACCACAAACTTAACTCACCTCCACATACTTGGGCCCACCCCAGGGCGGGCTCAGGAACACAGCGTCAGCCCTCAGTCCCGGCGCGAGAGCAAAGAAGTCCCCGACCACAAACTTAACTCACCTCCACATACTTGGGCCCACCCCAGGGCGGGCTCAGGAACACGGCATCAGCCCTCAGTCCCGGCGCCAGCGCAAAGAAGTCCCCGACCACAAACTTAACTCACCTCCACATACTTGGGCCCACCCCAGGGCGGGCTCAAGAACACAGCGTCAGCCCTCAGTCCCGGCGCGAGAGCAAAGAAGTCCCCGACCACAAACTCGATGCGGTCGGCCACGCCATACACGGCCGCGTTGTGACGCGCCAGCTCGATCTTCGCGGGATCGATGTCAATGGCTATCACTGGAACGAGAGAGAAATTGAATGCGATGAGAAAAAGAAAGCAGCGAACTGGGGGCTAATTCTTGGGAATCTCGCAATTGACACATCTCGAGGAAAAAATCCCAGTTTGCGGCAAATGTCACAGCTCCTATTCTCACAAAATCATACCAACAAATAAATAAGGCACAAGATTTCTGCGAGATTTTGCCTTTTTCGCTCGACTTGACTCGAGTGGTCGGGAGCAGTCGAGATAGAAATGACATGAGATTTTTCCTTCGAGATGTGTCGAATGCGAGATTCCCGAGAATTAGGACCCAGATGATTTATACAGCGTCCAGTGGCATCTCCACTCACATTAGATGGGTGAAGCGACTACTCGGTCACTCAGTGCCTGGGACATTGTTTATTTTACGTAGATGATGAAGGCTTGCCCAGCACCTACACAATCCCGTCAGCTTAGTCGACCTAGGCCACAGGAAAGATAAGTAAATACGTGCCGGAGCCAACTAAGCCGCGGGTTTCCTCACAATGTTTTCCTTTGTGAGCGAGTGGTAAAAGCCGTAGCTACATGCACGGATTTAACGTGCGACCTGGGAAACAACAAAATGGCGATTGTTTCAAAATGGCGGATTTTTGAAATGCCATTTTTATAATAGTGTTTAATGTGCAATACGTAGATAAAATACCTTAGTAGGTTAGGTTATCGTATGAGGTAGTGGCCACCCCTGGTGTCAGAGTTTTAGGCCGCCCAAAGGGCCTCTGATATGGCTAAACGATTGTTATTAATCGACTACAACCGGGACCAACTGTTTAACGTGCCTTCCGAAGCACAGAAGCGCTCAGATATTATTACTACACTAGCGACTGACCGCGCCCCATGTTGCTTAACTTCGCCAATCGTTTAAGAATGGCTAGTCCAACCAGGGCCCTTAGCCTGTAACACAATGGCGTATCAATGGCGTCCTAGGTAGAAGGACAAAACCGGGATTTTTTCGTTGTTCTCCTACAACCAGCGAACTAATCCTCTAGGATTAGACTCTTAATATTCTTTGCTGTACTACAATAACATTAAAAGGACCGACACTGGACTGACATCATCAATAAATCGTAATTAAAATCGTCAACCGGAAGCCCATTTTGGCACCATTGTGTTACAGGCTAAGGGCCCTGGATAGGGAGGGCTAGTAAGAAAGACCTAAGTAAGTGACTGGTAGTAGGTACCTCTCTCGCAGGTCCACGCGAACTGTATCGCGTTCCCGCCGGCGCCGCAGAAGGCGTCCACAATGAGGTCACAGCGGCACCGCTCCGCTAGATGCTTGGCGACCTTCTCCGGAGTCACGCTGAACCAACTCTCCACGTCCAGCTTTATGCCCTCGTCGAATCTGGTGGCGATTGAGACGGAAAGTGTTGGGTTAGAGGGGCGACGACAGAAAAAGATGGGAAAGAATTTCAGCGAATCATATATTTGTAAAAGCGTATAAAACTATGTTGACATGTTTGCGAGTGACACAAGCCAACCATAGATTGCAAGTAGGTTAGTTTACATTTCCAACAGAAAGACTTGGTTATAATGAAAGAAAGAAAGTCAAAATTGCTGTGTTAATATTACACACATTTTGGTCAAAGAGAATTCAAAGACTTCCCAAAGTTGCTGCTAATCTTGCGCGTTTTCTACTAAAGTAGGATGTGATTGAGACACCTACGCACTGAATTTAGAGACGCAGTTTCTTTTCAAAGTTACGTACATTTGTGAATTTAAAGTAGCAAAACCACTCTCTAACTGTGAAGGAAGAACATCGTGAGGAAACCTGCGGCTTAGTTGGCTCCGCACGTATTGACTTGTCTTTCCTGTGGGCTAGGTCGACTAAGCTGTCAGGATGGTATAGGTGCTGGGCAAGCCTACTCCATCTAAAAAAAAGTCCCAGGCACTGCAGCGTCGAGTGGTCTTTTCACCCATCTAGTGTGAGTGAAGGTGCCACTGGACCTGTATAAATCATCACATTACGTAGATTCAAAGGCCTTAGTTTTTTAAGCCAGTACGTACCTGTGGAACAGCGAGTGTCGTTTCTTCCAGTATTTCTTCATGTTGGGGTGCAGCTGTAGTTCGGCTGGCATCTCTAGGGCTCCATCGGGGCTGCGGCGGCGCTTGCGGCGGCGGCGCTTCGTCGCCTCGCCGGGGGTCGGATCTGGAGATACGACCAATAATGACTCGTTTACAGCGACAATTCACAATTCATTTCGTAGATGGCGTTTACAGGCATGGCCATAGAAGAACTGGAATACGGCTGTCAAAATTAATCTGTGCTAGGCGAAATTTGACAGCCGTATTCTGGTTCTTTTATGGCCTAGCCTGTAAACGCCATCGATGAAATGCTTTGTGAACTTGTGCTAAAAACGGCTCATTGAACGAGCGAAGTAAGAACAGAAAACAACAATCCGGCGCTTGCATGTATGTAGGTAATTGCGTATGTATGTAGGTATGAATATTCGTTGGTTTTTTAATACTTTCATAAAAACGGTCCGTCAAGTTCTGAACCTACGATAAAACGGCACAAGAAAAAAACGGCAACATTTGACTTGTTTTATTGAACGAGCGAGCGAAACGAGGGAAGTTCTCCGAGTCTACTGAAACAAACCGGCGCGTGTATGATTTATGTGTGTATGTATGTATGAATGTTCGCTCGACTATAACTTGAGTAAATTTGGTCGGATCGTAATTACATTTGGTAGACGGTTAGATGAAATT
Source organism: Zelleria hepariella (assembly GCA_949319315.1). Taxonomy (NCBI): domain Eukaryota; kingdom Metazoa; phylum Arthropoda; class Insecta; order Lepidoptera; family Yponomeutidae; genus Zelleria; species Zelleria hepariella. The sequence continues at coordinate 9,928,884 of OX439385.1, read as the reverse complement.
AAAATATTTTTTAAGTTCGAACATGAGCTAAATCGGTCGAGGGGTTGCCGAAATATGGGGTTGTAAAGTTTATTATGCAATGCGCGCGCATGTGCAACATTTTGAATAAGTAAATAAAACCTGTGAACTCGCGATGTGTAACTTTTTGCTAACACCATTCGCGCAGGCGCGTGCATTGCATATAAACTTTACAACCCTTATCTCGGCAACCCCTCGACCGATTTGGCTCATTTTCGAACTCGATCGAATGAAATGAAAATAATTGGTCACATTAAACATATTTCCAATACTTATAGGTAATACCTGATTGATTCCTGCTGAAGATAGGTGGACATAGTTTGGGTGAAGACGAAAGATTGGGTGGATACCACGGATTAGGTGGATACCTCGAATTCGGTGGACACCACGGATTCGGTGGACAACACAGATAAGGGGGACGGTAGGAGTCTTGAAGACCTTTTGGAATAAGGTCAGTTGTATTTTTTCCACTTGATGGTTGGTCGTCGGAGCCAACCTTCATAGGCTTACGGACCGATTTACACACAAGAATGTGTTTCTTCATTGTTACTAAAAGGCCCCGCATTTCTTGATTGCACTTTTTACATCGTGCCCACAATCTGGTATTTTTATTTGTTGGCAAATAGACGAATTTTCACTTCACAGAATCGCTATCCTTTGGCATTTTTCCACTCTTTTGTTGGTTTGTAACCATAAGGCCAATAGTTTTTTTAGGAGTTTGCACATTATGTTTTTCCTTCATATATTTTCCAGTTGATGGCTGATCTTTCGCCAGACATATCTGAAGATGTTTTTTCATCCTACAGGATAAGCCTCGAATTTCTTTTTTACACTTTTTACATCGGACCCGTGTTCTCTCATTTTTATTTATTGGCAAATAATCTTTCGACCTCACAAATTTTTTGTTCTTTGAAAGTTTGGCAGGATTTGGCTGGTTTTGCATGGGGTCCATATTTTGCTCAGGAAATTGGACATGATCTGTAGACTTTGTAATATTGCCAGTATTTGGCTGTGTTTGCATGGAATCTTTAGTTTGGTCAAGATTTTTATCCTTTGCGATTGCGCCAGCATTTGGATGTTTTTGCATGGGATCCTTATTTTGCTCAGGACATTGGACATCTTTATATTTTGCAATATTGTCAGTATTTTGGATAAACTCCTTAGTGTGTTCAGGGGTTGGTGCATTATTTTTATCCTTTGCCATTTGTCCAGTCGATGGCTGGTCTTTCGCAGAAACTTTAGTATTTTTAGAAGCCGAATGGCAAATCTGAAGATGTTTCTTCATCCAAAATAAGAGGCCCCGAATTTCTTTTTTACACATTTTACATCGTGCCCGCCCTTTCTTATTTTTATGTTTTGGCAGATAATCGAATTTTGACCTCACAGAATCGTTGTCGTTTGGTATTTTTACACCTTTTGGCAGGTTTTTAACCGTAACAGCATTTTTCTTATCAGTTTGCTCATGATATTTATTATCCTTTGTATTTTTTCCAATTTTCTGCTGGTTTTTGACGCAAACCTTAGTTTTCTTAGGAGTTTGCACATGACCTTTATCCTTTGGCATTTTTTCAAGCAATGGCTGAACTTTCACAGAAGCCTTTGTATTTTTATGAGCCGATTGACAAGTCTGAACATGTTTCTTCAATCTAAATAGAACGCTCCGCATTTCTTTTTTACACTTTTTACATCTTGCTCGCACTCTCTTAGTATTATTTGTCGGAAAATAGTCGAATTTCGATCTCACATTATTCATTGTTGGCATTATTTTTAACTTCTAAACAAACTCACTGTTCACATCACAACTACGCAGTTAAATGCATTTGCAATTTACATGCATCACTTCTCGTTCGCAACTTCGCACTTGTCAAACAAAACAAAATGCATTCAAGTCAGTAGATAGCTGTGACGTCACGTTAGGTAGGCGCCAAGTCAAAAGCCGGAATGCCCCTGCCATAGATATTAAGGTTGGACGATAGCAGCGTGGCGGGAAATTCAAATTTTTAATTTTTATTTTGCTAAACTGAACTATGTTTGTTCAGCTATTTTTCGTTCACGGCAATAAAACGGTATGTAAACAACAGAACAACAATAGTTTTGCCGATTATGTGTTCTGGTCGACAAAGCAGTGGCACTGCCGAAACAACTTGTTGATGACCAGAACACAATCGTCTGAATTATTGTTGTTCTGTTGTTTACAATAATGAAAATAAATAATACTTGAACGGAAAATCGCTGAACAAAATTAGCTCAGTTTAGCTTCAAAATAAAAAAAAACTGAATATTTTGAATTTCCCGCCACGCTGCTATCGTCCAACCTTAAAACGAGATTGAGTGCCGTCGAATTTTATCTATTGTTTGTTGCCAACCTAAGTAAAGGTCAAAGCCTTGTTTTTAATCGTATTGCTATATTCAGACAGTTGTGTTGGCGCGAAATTTGAAATAATAACAATTATTGTTATACCTATATGCTTAGCATGGTCGTTTTGACACTCTCTCGAACTCGAGTGACAGACGTGCCATGTCTATTGTGCGGGCATGGCAGGCGGGACTCGAGATGGCAATAGATTAGGGTCATGTCGAGCAGAAAGTGGATATTGCCATTTTTAATAAAAATGTTGTATTTTTGTCTCCATCGCCATGTTGGCGTAGAGCCAACTCGAGCCCGACCGACAACTTGACAGTTTTGCATAGAGAAGGGCCTATTTCGGGCTTACCATGCTGCACGTACTAGTGGTTCGCCCCGAACTGTGATCTCGATATCTCGGCAATCCCTCGACCGATTTGGTTCATGTTCAACTTGAAAAATCTTTGCAATTTATTTGCCTGCCTACCAAGTTTCATGACGATTCGACCTTTACTCAAGTTATCATCGAACGAACATTCACACATACAAACATACTGCATACAAACGCCGGATTGTTCAAGTAGACTCTGAGAACTTCGCTCGCTCGTTCAATCAAGTCTTCATTCATACTGTCACTTTTAATTGGTTCAAAATGATCGTAAACTTATATGGTAAATAAATTATTCTATTCTATTACACCAATCGCAAAATCGGATATTATGACCAAAGCCGGGCAAAAACACTTGCACGAACTGATCCACATCGCGAGTGATAGAGCGCAATGGAGAACTCTACTCTCCGCCACCTTCAATGATGGTCGCGATCCTCAGCATTGAGGGAACTACTGAATGACTCACCTATACTCTCCAGCGCTCCCTCGCCAGTTTTCTCCGATCCATCCATGCCCGGTCCATCGCTATCGACCTCCGGGGGCAGAGGTACTGTCGCGGCTTCTTCCATCAGCCGCCTCGTGATCTGACAGCCCTCCTGCTTCCCTGGATACATATCCTGGGTAGCTCTGGACTCTATGGTATCGGTGTACATCTCCTGTGTTTCTGGGAGGTCGTGGCAACCTTTCTGAAGGTCAGTGATTCCTTGGCAGCTGTTCCGTTGCTCTTGGTTGTCTGTGGCCATCTTCTGGGGTATGTCTCTTGGTGTATTGTCGCTGTCCGATTTCACCTCGGGGCAGTCGTCGTCTGTTTGCATTTCCTTCTCCTCGTTAGAGTCTTGTTCCTGTAGAGTAAGAAGTTAGATGTAGCCTGTACAGTGTACAGTCGGCCACACGCAAAGATACCCCTTTTTGTTCGATTGGAGCCCTTATGCCGCGCGCGCTAAGAGCTGCCATGGGGTATCTGTGACTGTGGCCGACCGTACATGTCCCACTAACCGGGCGAAGGCCTTCTCTCAGAGAGAGAGAGAAAGTTCCGGCTCAAGACGAGGCTTTGATTTTGATTAGCAACTTCATTCATTCACGCAAGTGGGCTAGGCCGACTAAGCTGTCAGGATGGTATAGGTGCTGGGCAATGTCCCCATCTAAAAAAATGTCCCAGGCACTGCAGTGCCGAGAGGTCTCTTCACCCATCTAGGGTGAGTGAAGGTGCCACTGGACGCTGTATAAATCGTCTCATTACGTAGGCCTTGGTTTTTACCTGGTCTAGACACGCGTTGCCGTCGTCGTCAAAGTAAGTCTTTCGGGCGACGCCGAATTTCTTGTTGCGAGGTTGGGGCGGGCGCAGTAAGCGTTTCCTGAAAAAAAATAAAGATAAGATAAAGATAAAAAGGTGTTTATTGCCTCGAACAAGAAAATACAAATTACACTAGGAATAAAGAAAGAAAGCACAATAGATTTTGATACTCGAGGGTGAAGTAAAGTAGCGCGTCGGGATATGCACAATTTTCACGGATTTTTAAAATTTGTAGCTAAACTGAGATATATTTGTTCAGCGATTTTTGTTTCACGGCAATAAAATTGTATTTTTTTTTCATTATGGTCAGCGAATGAATGCTCAACAACGGAACAACAATAATACAGCAGATTATTGTTAGGGACATAATACATAGTTATTTGGGCAGTAACAAAATCGCAGTAACAAATATTGTCTCTGGAACCTGGGTCTCTCGCTTCCGAATCCATTGTTCTACCACTAGACCACTACCGCTCCAACATTTCTCTATTCCGTCCGAATTTCATCCAAATCCGTGCAACCCTTCTGCAACCGTTTTAGCAAGAAGGGAAGGAGCGACAAGCATACACACACAGTGACGGATCCAGGATTATGTTTTGGGGGGGGCTTGAACCCAATGAGCGTAGGTTTTCAAGATAAAAAAGTATACAAAAAATATTTTTATAGAGGGTCTCAGCTGCTTTGGGAGGGGCTTGAGCCCCCTAAATCCGCTATTGCACACAGACTTTCGCATATAACTTGGATAAGTTGTATAAAAATCCACCACAAACCTGTACACTAGCTGCCCTCTAACCACAGCGTCCGGATGAAGGCACAAGCCCATTTGTTCGAAAGTGCTCTTGATTTTCTCGGAGGCCAGTTCCTCTGCGTCAATTTCGTGGCTGGGGGAAGAAAAAAATAATTATCTCATTATGCAGATGCAAAGGCGTAAGTTTTAATTGTACACACGACAGCACGTCGACCTTTACACGCTAGCACTCTACTCGGTTACGTTACGGGCGACTTTGCAACAAAAGTATACAGTCTGACGTGCTGTCGTGGGTACATAATAATAAGTACAGGCATCAATAAGGACTAAATTCAAAAATTTAAAACCGCCTGTCATTTTAATTCCAAATTAGAATATTTTCATAAACTGCTGAAATCGCATCCAAATCGGTTCAGCCGTTTCTCAGAGCTAATACGGTACGCACGCACGCACGCACGCACGCACACACACACACACACACACACACACACACACACACACACACACACACACACACACACACACACACACACACACACACACACACACACACACACACACACACACACACACACACACACACACACACACACACACACACACACAAACACACACACACCCACAGCGGTCAAACTTAAAACACCCCTCTCTCCTTTTTGGGTCAGGGGTTAATCAAATACAAGTCTCACTCACCTTCTCTTCAACTTAACTGGCCTTTCTTCAGGCGGCCTGTCACCACCGTCATCTTCATAACTACCGCTGAAGCAGCTGTCATGACTCATGTTTTGATTCAGACTAGCCCTTTCTGTTGATCCATCTACAGCGTCAACTGGCGGGGTGTCTTTCCTGTCAGAGCTCTCATCCCCGGCTTCTAAAACATCTTCAAGATCAGTCTTCTTCTGTTCTTCTTTGAGTAGATTTTGAAGCAGCATTCCGACCGAACCGATGTATTTGTTACTAGATTTTTTGTTTCTCTTTTTGGGGCGCGGTTTTTCTTCCAGCTTTATTTTGTCAACCTGATTTTGGACTTCAATGATGGTCGGCATTTCTGTCGAGTTCCCGTCACTGTTTTCGTAGTCCACTTCAATTTTGTCTTTGAGTATTTCTGTTATTTCAGGGTTTAAGTATGTTCCTTTGCTGTCCAGATTTTGGTGCTCGAGGTAGTTTGCGTAGTGCAAAGCATATTGTTCACCAAAATGTTTTTTCCACAGAAACTGCCATGCTTGGTCCATTTCATCTGTTTGAGTCTCTTCATTTTCTTCCAAATTAGCAATGCGTGTCTGGTCATTTGACGGATCATCGGAGGTGGATGATGAGACACTGTATTCATCCGTAGGTGTTGATACTGACGTCACATGACTAGATGTGACATCATAACTGGATAAAGTGATTTTCGTCACGTTTGTCATTGAGTCAGTAAATGGCAACGTTTTTGGACTTAAAATGCGATCATGTTCGGAGAAGGACCGTCTTCTGCCTCCAAGAGGCAGCCACGCTAGCTCTTTATTGCTTAACAGTTCATTACTTTTATTAGTTTTTTCCATGGAATTTTCACTACTAATCTTTCCCTTTTTGTATGGATTTACCTTAGAATCATACGAGAATTTTCTTTCTCTCATATCATCATCATCTTCATCTTTCTTAGTAATCATTTTGATGTTAGAAATCTGATCAACAGAATGGTCTCTCGGGATATTTTCTTCCGTAATCAAATCATTATTTGCATCCAAATAAGTTGGATTTATGTAATCACTGTACTGTTTAATCCAGGAAGCCCAAATTATTCTTTCACCGTTGACCGACCAAAATTTATCCCACGTGGCCTCAGAGAGGTAGTTTTCATCAAACTCCGTTGCGTTGTGGACCGGGTAGTCTTGTTCCATTTTCTCTGGTTTATCCAGGCCTGAGTAGTCCAAGTTACATTCCTGGTAGGTGAGGTCAGCTCCGCTGTCGCTAGGTTGTAGTGCGTTGAGGATTGAAGTGTGTACTTGTGCTGGATCATGCTCATCCGTTGAACAATAGTTGTCTGTGTGGGACGCACTGCAGTAGCAACTGGCGCCTTCATCCTTCTGCAAAAGGAAAATAAATCATTTGAATATGTGGCTTAATAACAAGCTGATCAGCTTGTTACTAAGCCACATATTCAAATATCAATACAACTATGAATGTTGCAAAATGTCACTTATGCAATGCCGGCTTCACTCGTTCTCGTTTGCCGTATACGACGCAAAGAGGCTGTTTTGCTGGCACGTCATAGCAAAAGAGCCTCTTCCCAGCGTGTTTGTGTCGTGTTTGGCAAACATGTAAAGCCAGCATAAAGTCGTAACTTTGTCCTCACCTCACACTTCACCTTGTACGATGTATCGACCGAAAAGTGGACGTGCGAATGGTCGTCTAGCTCCTGGGTCATTGAGTCACGAATGACCTCCGCCTCACTTTCACTGCCTTCCTCTTTTTCGACCATGTACAGTTTAACACCATCCCTGAAGAAAAAAACATTTAGTGACTTTTCTTCACGAATATAACATGAATTGGTATAAGTAAGATATCGAGGGTAAAGTGTACCTTATAAAGACGCGACTGCACAAGCAATAGATGTAATTTTCATCGGAAAAATCGTCTTCTGCGTTAAAATGCACTTCTGCAAGGGCCTCCCAGCGATGGTCGTAGTCTTCAGAGATCATGATTTCTCCGTTGAATTAAAACGTAGACAGATAATTCACAAACCACACTATTTTGAAGCAGTTTGTTTAATTACTAGCCTTCTCCATTATTTCGAAGCCACTTTGGGTTGGGATTTGGGAATCTATCAAGACGAGAAGACAAAAATCACGACGAAGGCATGAGCAAATTTTTGTCCACTACCTAATCTGTGGCAAAGAAAAAACAGAATAACTTTGACAGTTTTGAATGAATGGTAAAGCTCTTACACACTCTCGTTGTGCAAGCTCCTTTCATTACTGAACGAAGTTTTTATCACTAATCTGTGGCGAAAAATAATTCGTTCAATAAAAAAATTGACTGGTTGGCGTCTGCGATAAAATAATTTTGTGAATTTGTATTTTTAGCGGTATAAATAAGAGTCTAGCCACAAGTATCACATACGAAACGAAGTAGCTGAAGCTAATTTTACGATCGGTAATTAATTTCCATTGTAGCGTCGTAGCGAATACTCTTCTAGGTGTATAGGTTAACCAAGCGACGCGGTAATTTCTGTTTTCACGGCGCAATGGTTGCGAATATGAGTGAGTTCCACTGTTATTTCCTTACTTTTGCGATTTTACGCCGTTAAAGTGGTATGATTCACCTATAAACACCACGAACCTTAACCCCCTAACAACATAACCTCTAAATCGCTTTTCCGTTTACAGCCATGGATATCCGACCTAACCACACGATCTACATCAACAACCTCAATGAGAAGATCAAGAAAGAAGAGTTAAAGAAGTCTCTCTACGCTATCTTCTCACAATTCGGTCAAATTCTGGACATAGTCGCCATGAAAACGCTGAAAATGAGGGGGCAGGCCTTCGTCATCTTCAAAGAGATTTCCAGCGCTACGGTTGCCTTGAGGAGTATGCAGGGATTCCCTTTCTACGATAAGCCAATGGTATGAAAGAATAAAATTACTATAGTTTTAACTTCAGCTGGAAACAAATTAAAAGGGTTGCAAAAACAAGCAAGAATTAATAAACATGCATTTTATTCCATCACTTACGTGTAAACTTCCCATTATCTTCCCTGCCAGATAACTTCATACAATTTCAATCTATTTTCCTTTTTAGTTAAAACCTATGAAACAGGTTTTTATTTCAACCTGTCAACAATCAACTGTTAGTTACAGTTGATTGTTGACAGGTTGAAATAAAAACCTGTTTCATAGGTTTTAACTTTATCTTCAATTAATTGTTACAGAGAATCCAATACTGCAAGACAGACAGCGACTTAATTGCCAAAGTCAAGGGTACATTCCAAGAGCGTCCCAAACGCCCCAAGATGCCAAAGACTGACGACAGTCGCAAGAAGAAGAACAAGGAAGTGGTCCGTGGGGGCGTCCCTGGCGGTATACTCAACAATATCAATGTGGAGCAGCCTCCTAACCAAATTCTGTTCCTTACAAACCTGCCGGATGAGACCTCTGAAATGATGTTGTCTATGCTTTTCAACCAGTAAGTTTTCCTCTAAATTATCTAACCTTCATGTCGCTGTTTTGTTTCTTATTTTAAAATACTATTTTGTGCCAGTGTTGTAATATTTTTTCTTTTTCCAGATTCCCTGGCTTCAAAGAAGTGCGTTTGGTACCAAACAGGCACGACATCGCGTTCGTTGAGTTTGCTAATGAAATGCAGTCTGCAGCAGCTAAAGAGGCCCTTCAAGGCTTCAAGATCACACCAACTCATGCCATGAAGATTACATTCGCTAAGAAGTAGTTCTAAGTTATGTCGTGTTAAGGTTTAAAATTAAATAAAGAGTAAGATACTGAGAACTGTTTTGAGCATTGCACTAAGCCAAACAGCTCTCTTCGGCTGTGATATTTGCGTTAAGCTATCTGAAAAAGTCATTTCATTTCTTATGAGTAGACATGAAAGGGGAAAAGTTCCACCTTGGTTGATGGAAGAGTGGAAGAAGGGCGGGATGGGTGCGTAAAAATAGGACTAAATAGCGATGCGCGATTATGAATGATACTAATGAAATCATTCGACTCCGGCAATCATTCGACTCGGTCGAATGATACGTTTAGATTAGTAGCTAAAACTAACAGTCTAACCAACCACTACTATTAGTTGTCGAGTCGGTCGTTTGTTTCCGTCTCGACTCGGGTCAACTCGGGAATCATTCAATGCCGATGAATGATTTGGCCAACTCGGGCATTTCCGCCGCGAATCGGAACGATTCGGTTTTTATTAGCTAATTTCATTCGCTAACGGTGAAGGAAAACATCGTGAGGAAACCCGCGGCTCAGTTGGCTCCACACGTATTGACCTGTCTTTCCTGTGGGCTAGGTCGACTAAGCCGTCAGGATGGTATAGGTGCTGGGCAAGCCTACTCCATCTAAAACAATGTCCCAGGCACTGCAGCGCCGAGTGGTCTCTTCACCCATCTAGTGTGAGTGAAGGTGCCACTGGACGCTGTATAAATCATCTCATTACGTAGATGCAAAGGCCTTAGTATTCATTCGCTTATTTCTGTCAAGTTGTCAGTACTGTCATCCGTGGATAGGTTTAGGTTGGCAACTTCCGTAAAAAGTACCGATTTGGTTTTTAGCTAAGTATTAGATTAGGTAAGTTTAATTACTAATTTAATTGGCTTAATTTATTTACCGTTATTTTACAATTATTTTTTTACGTGTGCAATACCTCAAAAAGAAAGAACCTAATTTCCCATTATATTTGTTATGTTGTCAGTATGGTTATCCGTCGTAGCCGCTTAGGTTGGCAGCCCGTAAATTAGCGACACTTCTATGCAGCCAGTACAAAAAGTGTTATGATATTAGCGAGCGACTACTAATTAGTGGTTTCATTCGATTATTAGGATTAGTGTATCGCTAATTTTGAAGTCGATTATGAACATTAGTGTTTTAAGATCATTCGACTTTCCAAATCATTCATAATCGCGCATCGCTAGGACTAAATCCCTCTTATGATTAGCACCGGAAGGGATTTTATTACTCTGAACTTCACTCAAGCTGAGTCAAGCTTGGTTTGCTCAAAAATGGGTTGGACTTGGACCTGAGTTCGTACCCATCCCTAGCAGTTATAAACGTGTGAACATGGCATTACATATTGTATTCGATAATAGAAAAAAAAAACGTAGATTACTGCTGGCAACATTATAGTAGCTACCAAATAAAAAAGTTCATTTTAAATAGTCTGTCCTGCTTGCCCATATGCTATTCTACTAAAGTGGTAAAGAGAGATCCGATAATTCAGACGGATTTTCTATTTAGCCAGGTTACAGTTTATTTTCGGTGATTGCGAAACGTCAAAATATGAAATAATTCCAAAAGGGTGTGATGGGGTCGTATTTTTGTTTATATTTACGTTAAATGCACTGTTTCTCCATTTATTCACGCTGCAGCGTAAAGTTTATATAAAACCCTAACTCCGGAGTGAGTCTTTCTCCGAATTTAAGTGAATAAATTGTCCAAAAACATGGAAGATATATTCCAGTGGTGTCGAGAAGGAAATGCCTTACAAGTGAGGGTCTGGCTCGACGAAACCGAACATGACATGAACCAGGGGTGAGTTTGGCACATATACTATTGGTTTGGAGCCATTTACATCCCATCTGGAATGCCATCTGTGCCGTATAAGGTATCAAGTACTCAACGCCTACATTCCGTGGTCTTGGCCTAAAAAAATGCGTCAGCGTATTGGTGAAGGTAAATTAGAGCGTAGCGCCACTAAATCTATATGCTCTTGTGTGTTTCTTGCAATGGCTGACCTAATTGGCTCTGGTTCGTCATCTCAACTTTTCTGGTTAAGGTTTTCCTTTTTATTATTAAACCTTTCCGGTTTTGGAGAGGAAATGTGTTTTCATACAGGACCTTGCATCTTTCATTTGATTTGAAACCTGACTCAATTTTGCTTGACTTCAATAACAGTGTCAAATGTAGAGTCCAGGTTATGGCCCAGACAGCTATTTTATGTTTTTTCTGAAGCACTAACCCGTGCTAGAGAACTTTATAAAGATTTAGTAAGGCTCAAGAGGTTGCAGGTTCAAATCCTGTCGCAAGCAAATCATTAACCTTATAAAAATCTAGTCTGCAATGCCATCAAAATTGTCTTTCAAATATGTCACATAAAGTTGCAATATCAGCACACAAAACTAAAAAGTCTACCCTACATTCACAGTGACGACCACGGCTTCAGTCCACTCCACTGGGCGTGCAAGGAGGGGCACCTTAAGATCGTGGAGATGCTGATGCGACGCGGGGCCCGCATCAACGTCACCAACATGGGGGACGACACACCGCTGCACTTGGCCGCCGCACACGGGCATAGACCGATCGTTCAGTTGGTGAGTGAAAAATTGGAAATACATTACAAAAAAAACTGGCTGTTAGAGCCAGTTGCTTTTTTTTTTCAATGAAAAGTCTCGCAAAACATCTGCTCATAGTTACTGACAGATAGTTGATACAACAGGAAACAAAAAAAACAAAAAAGTGAGAAATGAAAAAAATACACATTTGTCTAATAAAAAATTTGTTAGGTGGGTGTGGGCGATATGCCCACACAAATATATGGGTTTGTATGGGGAAGCTCCTTTTTTTGGCCACTTTTATTAGAAAGAATCACCATGCCAGAGTATGCCATTTCAGTGGGCAGAATGGTGGACTTTCCAGAATACTCAATTCCCAGTGGTGGCTATGACCTTTCTTTATATTATAGGCTTCGTATCTATTGACGTGACCTTCCATGTCTTTCTATGAAGATGCTGAATAAACCAAATCACATTTAACCTACTCCCACTCTACCTGTGTTAATAAAACATTCCGATAACCTTCACAGCTCCTCCAAAACCGCGTAGACGTGAATTTCACGAACGAGCATGGCAACTCGCCGCTCCACTACGCTTGCTTCTGGGGCTACAGTGCCATTGCCGAAGACCTGGTCATGGCCGGGGCCCTGATCTCGCTGGCCAACAAAGATGGTGACACACCGTTGGAGAAGACGAGGGGACAACTGGTTCAGAGGTAAAACTCTCTCGTCTCTCGAAAAAGTATGCTGAGCTTATTTTTGTTTTAGAGTTGGTTCAGCTACACACAATAGATTTGGTAGAGTCTGTAACGCAATGGTGCCAAAATGGGTTCCCAGTTGACGGCATTTTTTTTCTGTATTCTGTAACTTGGCAATCTGTTTGCAACAATAGGCCATTCACTTGTCTGTTTAAATGACTATCCGAGAAAATGCATCCAGTGAGCCTTTCTCATATCCTGCTGGCGAATAAATTTTTCAGGGTGGGGATACTGTGTCTTTTCAATAGCTAGGTACTGACTGGGCGAGCCGCCTCGCGAGGCAGACGTTCGTCCAACGTAAACAGATCTACCGTCACGCCTTGTCACGAGGCACACGCGAGACCTGGTAACGCCAGACGAGCGCTTGCCTCGCTATCAATCTGTTCTTCGTTGCCCGCAGACTTCACGACCTGGCCATCCAGCAAGGCCAGGACCTGAAGAAGATCCAGTTCAAAGACCAGTCGTGGCTGGGCCTGAAGACCCGCAGCCGCGACCCCACGCTCTCGCGGCACAAGGGAATCAACATCAACGAGCTCACGCTGCATACACGGATCGCTGTTACACCGTCAGGTACACTTTAGTCCAAAAATTTGCACACGCTGGTCAAAGGCACCAAACTTTTTCTAGATGCAGGCTTTAAACTTTTGATAGCAACTGAACTCCTCCATTCCTCCCTATCAAAAGTTGAAACCCCATCTTGGATTTTAAAGAAATAAAAGTATTTTTTCAATATCCACCATCTGAATCACTTAGGACCACAAACTTGGTGTCTAAGTATAACTTAAAAAACTTTCGTATCCCAGTGTTTTAACTGGCGCAGAGCAGAGGGTAGTCGTTGCTGTCAGGCGGTTACCGCTTACTCCAAATCGCTGAACTCTTTATGTACAGTCTGCTGTTGTAAACCTTTAAATTTTCGTTGCAAAGTCGTCCGTAACGTACAAGGTAGTGTCACGAGTTATGAGCGCTCGACGATGACTCGCATTCAAGGTCAGCGCTCATTACCTTGGCCCGTGACACTACTCACTACCCGTAGTAACTGAATAGAGTGCTCACGTATAAGAGTCGACGTGCTGTCGAAATTGAACAACCAATTTTCAAAAGGTGGACATGTTTATCTTTTGTTATTAAAAGATTTGTGTGTCGATCTAACTGCGCCATACCTCCCACAGGCGAGACTTTCCGCGGGCGCTGGCAGAAGAACGACATCGTGGCCAAGATCCTGGCCATCCGCGAGTGCACGCCGCGCGTACAGCGGGACTTTAACGAGGAGTTCCCCAAGCTGAGGATCTTCAGCCACCCCAACATCTTGCCTGTGGTGAGTGATTAAATAGCTAAAGATAATATCCACGACAAGGCGATAGAGTTTGCGCGACTGCACGATTTCACGCAGACATCAAGGCAAATTGTGAGATTTTGATTGTGAGAAGGGTCCTGGGAGTTTATTTCCAAAAAACAATCCGTAGCTAGTGAAGCTGGCCAAGTAATTTTAACTGGATAATACTTAGAAATAGACTGTACGTTTTTACACTGCTTATTGAATAAACATATTTGTGGTTGAGTTTGGGCCTCTTGCCCCGTTATAATAGTGACAGCCTTGCGCGTTCAACCAAGTAGACTGTTTTTAAATGGTGATGGCAGCCACAATCAGTGCTATAATCGTCCAGTCACTAGCGACTAGGCCCGACTGTAGCGCCCTTGCCCTCGCCCGTGGTAGCAAGATCTTGGCCATCCGCGAGTTCACGCCGCGCGTGCAGAGAGACTTTAAGGCTGGAAGATAGCAACGTGGCGGGAAATTCAAATTTTTCACATTTTTTTACATTTTGTAGCTAAACTGAGCTATTTTTGTTCAGCGATTTTTCGTTCGCGGCAATAACATAGCATTCTTTTCATTATTGTAAAGAACAGAACAACAATAATTCAGCCGATTATGTGTTCTGGTCTACGACAAGTTTTTTGGGCAGTGCCACGGCTTCGTAGACCAGAACACGTAATCGGCTGAATTATTTTGGTTCTGTTGTTTACAATAATGAAAAGAATACTATGTTATTGCCGCGAACGAAAAATCGCTGTACAAAAATAGCTCAGTTTAGCTAAAAAATTTAAAAAACTGTGAAAATTTTGAATTTCCCGCCACGTTGCTATCGTCCTACCTTAACGAGGAGTTCCCCAAGCTGAGGATCTTCAGCCACACTAACATCTTGAGTATTAGCGCGCTAGCACAGATTACAATCAAAGTTACGAACGCTGAGGTAAACCATTCTTGCGGCAGATAAGAAGTGCTACTTTGCTCGACTGTAAGCGCTGGTCTTCAACCCAATGTAACCCAGTGTACTCCACTGCACTCCATTCTTTACGGTCTTAGATTTTTCTCATCTAGTCGTTTCCTGTCACTTTGAACAGAGGTACACATCAACGCAAATTGTTGGATTTAGTGCGTATTTTTGAATTTTCAAGCATACTAGAAACAATGTCCGAGGCACTGCTGCACCGAATGGTCTCTTCACCCATCTAGTGTGAGTGAAGGTGTCACTGGACGCTGTATGATTCATATCATTACGTAGATGCAAAGGCCTTTATTTTTGAACGAGTAAGCGAAGCGAGAGAAGTTCTCCGAGTCTACTGGAACAATCCGGCGTTTGTATGTTTGCATGTATGTATGAATGTTCGTTCGACGATAACTTGGTCTGATCGTTATGAAATTTGGTAAACGGGTAAATGAGGCAAAGATAATTTTTAAGTTCGAAAATGAACCAAATCGCCCAAGGGGTTGCTGAGATATGGGGTCGCGAGTTCACTTTTCGGAGCAAACCACTAGTGTATATTCAGTGCCGACTCAAGCCGCCGTATTTGACTAATCTCACTTCCCGCCACGCCCAGGTCGGCTGCTGCCTCTCCCCGCTGTCCCTGGTCGTGATATCCCAGTATATGTCATGGGGCTCGCTCTACTCGCTACTGCAAGGCGGCGCGGGCGGCCGCGTGGTGGTCGACTGTGGCTTCCAACCATTTGACTAATCTCACTTCCCGCCACGCCCAGGTCGGCTGCTGCCTCTCCCCGCTGTCCCTGGTCGTGATATCCCAGTATATGTCATGGGGCTCGCTCTACTCGCTACTGCAAGGCGGCGCGGGCGGCCGCGTGGTGGTCGACTGTGGCTTCCAACCATTTGACTAATCTCACTTCCCGCCACGCCCAGGTCGGCTGCTGCCTCTCCCCGCTGTCCCTGGTCGTGATATCCCAGTATATGTCATGGGGCTCGCTCTACTCGCTACTGCAAGGCGGCGCGGGCGGCCGCGTGGTGGTCGACTGTGGCTTCCAACCATTTGACTAATCTCACTTCCCGCCACCCCAGGTCGGCTGCTGCCTGTCCCCGCCGTCTCTGGTGGTGATATCCCAGTACATGTCATGGGGCTCCCTCTACTCGCTACTGCACGGCGGCGCCGGCGGCGCGGGCGGCCGCGTGGTGGTCGACTGCGGCGCGGCGCTGCGGCTCGCCCACGACGTCGCTAAGGGCATGGCCTACCTGCACTCGCTTCAGAGGGATAAGATACTGCCCACGTACCATCTCAACAGCAAGCATGTTATGGTGAGTCTTCATTGTATGTACCGGAACCGGCAACGCGACGCGCGGTTTCTTTTTTTGCACCTATATGATATTATGATATAGCTACTCCTATGACACAAGTCAAACTTTACTGCTCTGTGGCTTTTATGGTTCCCGGGGCCCGCGCGTTGCTCTACCGGTTAATAGCTTTTTTAAGATAATGGAGAATGCAAGGAACAAAGATGGCGTTGCATTGTGGTCCAGAGTTGGAAAGTTCACCATTTTGTTTTATTTATTTTCTAAATGGCTGGCTAATACGAAGTGGCCAAGGGCATGGCCTATCATGGCATGACAATATACTGCCCACGTACCATCTCAACAGCAAGCATGTTATGGTGAGTGTTAAGCTACTTTCAATCCATGTGGAACTATTATCTTGTGGGCTAGGCCGACTAAGCTGTCAGGATGGTATAGGTGCTAGGTCCATCTAAAACAATGTCCCAGGCACTGCAGCGCCGAGTGGTCTCTTCACCCGTCTAGTGTGAGTGAAGGTGCCAATGGACGCTGTAGAAATCATCAGCATTGCGAAGATGCAAAGGCCTTAGTTTTTTTAAGCAAAATGCAAGCAACAAAGATGGCGTCGCATTGTGGTCCCGGAGTTTGATGGTTCGCCGTTTTCTTTTATTTATTTTCTAAATGGCTGGCTAATCCAAAGTGGCTAAAGGCATGGCCTACCTGCGTACCCTACCACATACACACGACAGCACGTCAGACTGTACACTTCTGTTGTAAAGTCGCCCGTAACGTAACCGAGTAGAGTGCTGGCGTGTAAGGGTCGACGTGCTGTCGTGTGTAGCATCTCAACAGCAAGCAAGGAAAACATAGGGACATGGCATGCTATTCAATTTAAATGTACCTATAAATTGAATAGCATAAACATATTTTTTCTAAAATAATTATCCAGGGAGGAAACAGGTCCCCCTTTTTGTATGGAGCAGCGGCTACCCGCGTTTCCTCTTAAGGTTTTTTTTTGTGTGTCCTTACGTTTATTTCCCTCCCCCAGATCGACGAGGACCTGACGGCTCGCATCAACATGGCGGACGCCAAGTTCTCGTTCCAGGAGAAGGGGCGGGTCTACGAGCCGGCGTGGATGGCCCCGGAGGCGCTCACCAAGCCGCAGGCCAAGCGCAACTGGGAGGCGGCCGATATGTGGAGCTTTGCCGTTCTGCTCTGGGAGCTCGCCACTAGAGAGGTCCGTACTTTTATCTGAGAGGTTTATGGTTAAAAATTAACTTCAGAAAAGCTTATGGCCTTTGGTTTGTGAAGATTTTGGTGAGAATGCATTGCAAGGTTCTAGGATCTGGAATCCAAACCTTAGGTCCTAAAAATAGTTAAGCCTCGCGTTGAGAAATCGCAGGAGAGTTTTTAGCAAAAAACGCATCCAAAAACAAGATATGTTTTTTTTTTTCATTGTAGTTCTAGTTGTGCTTCCTACTGGGCCATAACCTCTGACTCGGCCATGGGGCTCGCAAGAGTGACCGCTCGCTAAGTTTTAGATGTTTGGTGGGTGCATTCTTTGAGCTTCGCTCAACGCGGCACTCGGCCTTCGGCCTTGTTAGACAGAGCTCGGCCCTCGGTCTCGCGGGGTTTGGATTCTTGATTGATGGGAGTATCGCCGTGCCGCTCTGAGCTTCGCTCAACACAGGACTCGGCCTTCGGCCTTGTTAGACAGAGCTCGGCCCTCGGTCTCCCGGGGTTTGGATTCTTGATTGATGGGAGTATCGCCGTGCCGCTCTGAGCTTCGCTCAACACAGGACTCGGCCTTCGGCCTTGTTAGACAGAGCTCGGCCCTCGGTCTCCCGGGGTTTGGATTCTTGATTGATGGGAGTATCGCCGTGCCGCTCTGAGCTTCGCTCAACACAGGACTCGGCCTTCGGCATTGTTAGACAGAGCTCGGCCCTCGGTCTCGCGGGGTTTGGATTCTTGATTGATGGGAGTATCGCCGTGCCGCTGTGAGCTTCGCTCAACACAGGACTCGGCCTTCGGCCTTGTTAGACAGATCTCTGCCCTCGGTCTCGCGGGGTTTGGATTCTTGATTGATGGGAGTATCGCCGTGCCGCTCTGAGCTTCGCTCAACACAGGACTCGGCCCTCGGCCTTGTTAGACAGAGCTCGGCTCGACAGGCATCAGCCTCGCAAAAGACTATAACTCGGCCAGACCGTCCCCGACGTGGAAGAGATCAGGAGCTTAACTGTCTAACTTTTGAATCCATCGCGATCCCTTTCAATGGTATCGGGATAATAATAAATCACAATCGCTAACAGAACGAATGAGTCAAAATGATTTTGCTATGTTCTTCACTCAATCAATATCCTTCAAAATCGCAATCCCTATCTCAATCGCTTTCAATGACAGTTTGTGTCAAATAAATGCAATGCGAATGTCGTCAGTACCCTTCAAACGTCAAAAAGGATCGCGATAGAGTTAAAAGTTAGACAATTAATCCCCTTCTATCTGAGAGTCAAGCATTTGCCGGGTAGTCACTCAAGTTCACACTTCAAGTATTTTTCTGCACCTTCCAGGTTCCATTCGCCGACTTCTCTCCCATGGAGTGCGGCATGAAGATAGCCTTAGAGGGGCTCCGCGTGTCGATCGGTCCCGGCGTCTCGGCGCACATCGCCAAGCTGATCCGCATCTGTATGAACGAAGACCCCGGCAAGCGGCCCTCCTTCGAGATGGTATTGCCCATTCTCGAGAAGATGAAGCGCTAAGGTGAATGGGCTCGCCCGCCTGCAAACTATGGTGGTTACGGCTCGGTAGGACTAACTATACTCCAAGCAACAAAGAGCCGTTTTCAAAGAACAAATTCAAAGCAGTACGTGCAGCATGGTAAGCCCGAGATAGGCCCTTCTCTATGCAAAACTGTCAACTTTTCGGTCGGGCTCGAGTTGGCTCTACGCCAACATCGCGATGGAGACAAAAATACAACATTTTTATTAAAAATTGCAATATCTACTTTCTGCTCGACATGACCCTAATCTATTGCCATCTCGAATCCCGCCTGCCATGCTCGCACAATAGACACGGCACGTCTGTCACTCGAGTTCGAGAGTGTCAAAACGACCATGCTAAGCATACAGTTCATAGATGGCGTTTACAGGCGTGGCCATAGAAGAACCGGAATACGGCTGTCAAAATTCGCTTAGCACAGATTAATTTTGACAGCCGTATTCCGGTTCTTCTAATTGGCTACGCGCCTGTAGGCGCCATCTGAAATGAAAAATGAAAATGAAAAAGGTCTTTATTTAAAATAGTGAAGTAACATATTGAAGATGACATTGGTGGCCCCCACACTTAGGCATGGCCATGAAATACTTTGTGAATTTGTGCTGAAAACGGCTCATCAGAGACGATATTTTTCATTTTTTTATCTGTGGACTGAAGAATGTTTAAAATATGACGAATATTATTGAAATGAACAATCTTTTTTTGACATTTTAATAATGAGAATATTTACTTTTTTTTTTTTTTTTTAACATCCAGTTTTTTACTGCGATACCTATGTCATCTAGGACATTTATCAGTAGTTGTGTTTGTTTTTTTTCTGTTTAAATGACATTATGATATTAGGCTTGTTAGGTATGAGACCAGTGTCCCATCCTCAAAAATAAATATAATAAAATATTTACTAAGCTTACTTAAGACAATACAGGGGCTGGTACAGTCAGCCACACGCTAGGATAAACCTTTTTGTTCGATTGGCGCTGCGCGCGGTAAGACCATGGGGTATCCTATCCTAGACTAAGGCCGACCTAAAGTCTAATTATAGTTATATATTATATAAAGATTCAGGATAGTAAACTGACAGATGCTTACTGTCACTTTGCAAAATAATGTTGCCGTATTTATTGTAATAGTGATGCATTCCACTCGTTGTGCGATTCAGCTCAGTCACAAAAAAAAAGCGAAATACGAAATTCCGCATGGTAGCCCGTGCGTCAGGAATTCTGGACGAAAAAAAAAACGTTAGGAACGCAATATTTCCATAGATCATTTAAAAAACACAATTTTTAACGCATTTAACACTCCTCAAAAAAAGTGGACCAAAACACACTTTCTCATTACTAATTAATAAGTTTTTAGTTAATTTCATATAATAAGCTTTTCATCAATCGGCATATAAATCAATTATATCGATTACGCAATTCGATTCATGTCAAACTTTTTGTCACCACACTATTTAATTTTCACCGGAGACTGGTCACACCGTAAACGTCAGTGTACTATCTTGAATGAAGAATTAGACTTTAGGTACGGTCACCACCAAATGCAATGAGAAGATTTTACACAACAACTAAGGTTTTATTCGGGAATTTTTAACCCAAGACCAGTTATTTTAGATTCCAGTACCCTTACGAAATAAGTGCCATCAGTAGAATCATATTGCTTGTTTTATTTTTAATCAAAGTCATATACAATCGTGTTTCAAATGTAATTATTTTGTGAATGTATCAGTATTGTAAATTGTTGTTTATTTTTGGTTGTGTTTTCGTGAATTATTTGGCGAATATTATGTTTGGAAAAACTATGCAATGAAAATGGAGATTTATGGAAAGGAATATGGTTAACTTTTGTAACACACTAATATCATTTATTTATTGGTGCTAAGTGTAATATTGAAATGTAAGTTTAACAAAGTACAAGAGGATGAAAGAAATGTAATTTTGAATCTCCGTCATGGATACCTAACTATACATATATGTGCTTCTGTTAAAACAGCTTAGAAAGTGTGCTATATAATATATTTTGCATATTTTTTATATCCAAAGATATTGAAAGAGTATTTAATGAGTTTGTATTAATATCTTTGAATCAACAATAGTACATTACTGCCGCGATCTGTAATGAGTGCGTTTCTGGCGCGCTTTTGATGGCCGACAGAGCGCAGCGTAGCGCAGCTCAAGGCCCTCACAATGCGGTCAGCATTGCAGCCCTTGATGGACAAGCTGAAATGAAGGCCGAGACCGAAGGTCGAGGCCTTTATAGCGCGGCCAGCAAGGGCTGCAATGATGACCAAACTTGAGGGCCGAGAGCGTAGCTAAGCTAAGCTCGAGGCAATCATAGCGTGGCCAGAAGCGCACTCATTGCAGACCAAGGCTTGTATAGTGCTTTACTCAAACAATGCGAGTAATTAAAATATTAATTAGAATAGTAATTAACATAGTAATTTAATTAGCTTACCATTTGTCGTAGATTAAGTACTTTTTGTCGATTTTCCTTTCCGCAAACTTTTTGTTGGTAAGCTTGCTTGTATTTTTCTTTTGACTTCGGTGGCAATAAATTTCCAATTACTAATTTCGCTTGATTTTGAATGTCCGGCGGTGTTAAACACATTAAATCCGAGGATTCGTCGCTTTGAGAGTTCACTTTTTCAACAAAAACACAGAAAAAAATCACTTCGAACAACGCGCGAAAAGTCGAAAACAATATGGCCGCTCTTTTTTTTTCTGTGCAATGTGTCGACTGCCAGTACCCATACAGCCTAATTCTAAATAAATACTTTTTGCACCTGATGTTTGAGTTCTATTTATGAAACAAAACTCGACATTAATGTTTTTCTGGCCGCAAAACACAAGACATTAATGAAATTCCATACAACTTTTCTGGCGCCTAATCCAAGTAGCCCGCAAGTCCGACTTTGCTCAAAGAAGGTTGTCGAATTAATGTCCACATTACGAGCTTTTTTGAGTAAAATCTGTTAAAATATCAAATTTTTTTGGTATTTTTTACACGTAAAATAAGAACAAATTGGATATATTTCGGTATCTAACATTAGGTATTCATACTATTTATAAACGTTATGCTTCTGAAATATAATTGTGTGCCTTACACTGCCTGAATGACATTGTAGCTATAAAATATTATGTTATAGTTTCTTACTGTACTTATAATAAAAATATTTATAATAATCAATAATCCAAATGATGTATTAAAACCTAATTCAAATATTTATAAATAATATTTTTTGATGTGAATTAGACTGCAACTTTTATAAAGTTGTCTATAAGTATACTAACTTTTGTAATAAAATACTAAATATTATTCTAGTCTTTTATTTCATTTGTCTACCTGCAACCGGTTCTAAGGACTAAAATAAGCACACTGATCTATTAGGAAGGAAAGGACTAGAGACCATGGTGGTAAAATAGACTTATTTAGTTTCATCTGCCCCCTTCATTCAAAATAGATCTTTCATGATCTTGAGATTCAGGTGGTAGGGTTGAGACTGTGTTCGTTCCCACTATTACGATTAACAATTTTTCTTTCCTGAAGTCAATATATTTGATAAAACAGTATACTGGCTTACATAAAGTCGCAGTAGTCTACTGTAGGCCTACCACTTCCTCACTGGCATACATCTTTGTGGGTTTAGTGAGCCTAAATAGGCCTAAGGCTTTATGCAAGCCTAGTACTTTCTCTTCTCTTGGTTGTTCCTTACCACCACCGTTGGCACTCAAGCCAACAAAGTGGCAATCTTGAAGAGGAAAGTTAAGGAACATTGTTGAAATAAGTATAGGTAGGTATTATTGTTTATTGATAATATTGCACACAACATAACCTAGTTTATTTGTTTGGCACAAATATTGTCCAAAAACCATACATTTTAGCAGGCTTGTTCCTAAACAAGAGCCTTGATCTTCAAGTTAGTTCACTTTTCACCCTCTCAACATGTCGGACTAAATCCTTCAATTTGTACACCAAATCGTGTAGCTCCAGGGTATCGCAAGTGAAGGTAACATCGTTGCCTCGGTCTGTCTTCAACACCACCGTGTATTGTAAGTTATCTGCCCCCGAACCACAGGTATTCGTCAAGACCTCCAGCTTCCAATCCACGTCGACGATGTTGGGTAAAAAGCCGCATTCTACAGGTTGGTCCGGCTCCATCGCTACTTTTTGGGTTTATTATTATAGTCGTCCTACTTCTTGTCGAGATTGGGGTCCGTCAGAAGCTGAATTTCCGAAGAAAAACAGCTTTTTAGCTTTATAATTTAATTTAGTAAAATTCACAGATCAATCGAAACAACAAACACCACAGATAAAATAAAATGACATGACAGCACGTTTTTTTTTTCACGTCTAAAATGTGGCATAGAAACTGCTATTCAGCCAAAGATTGCGATTGGACTCAGGGTCAGTTGAGGTTGAGAGTTTGAGACTGCTGCTGAGATGAGCTTCCGTCAATGATTTCCCTTTCTATGATGGACCAAAAATTGGCCTATTGGCCCGAAACAAACAACTGCAAGGACTTTTTCTAGATTGGTTGACCACAAGCACCATGTGTGGTGTACCTACCTACTGCAACAGTGTGGTCAAGGAGTTTTCATAGAGGACGCGGATGTTGTCGCAGTTTGTTTGTTCAATGGTACAATCGACCATACTATTGGGAGACTAACTAGTGAATTTGATTGACTTTGATGAGACTGGTGACCCGAATACAGGTCTAATAAAATGCATTCGTGATAGGTATTCAAAATAACTTTATTTTCGAAATTACATTATCGAGTATATAGGCTTAAAGAAAACACAAACAGCAAACAATTCCATTGCAAAATAAAACAAACAACTAATCACAGGTTTCAACTAAAAAATTAACAAAAATGACTTCGCAAGTGTAAGTAAAAGCTGCATTTTTTTACTACCCTATTGTTAGCTTCTTGGGACTATCACACTTTTAGGCCTTTGCTGCACGTCTTGTATAAAGGACCATATCGATCGACACAGTGCTACCTATCTCACACTGTTTCTCTATTTATTACAGCGGTGTGTACTATGTAGATAATTAATATGGTCCATTATGACGATGGTAGACGTACTGGCTTCGAGTTTCTCACGGCAAAGATCACCTAAAGGCGAGGTCACACTGGGCAGCATTGCGCGCTTATATTTACGTGAAAACCTCACTGTTACTAACTTTTATACAGGATGGATTTTTGAGATGGGCCAGTTATGGATGGTCTCCTACTAGGTTAAGGTACCTGCCCTTACTGTCCCGTCTCAGAAATCCACCCTGTATAGTCACAGTACCTACCAATAACTGTGATGTGACCTATGACCTAACCCTTTATTGCGCCACTTGCCGCACCGCTCACAAACTAGCAAAGAGATTATAATGTTAAATCGTAAATTATAAATATCTTAAAATATCACAATATAACAGCTACGCTACATGAATGAACATTATAATGTACGAGACTGAACAATTACAATTTAAAAAGAACCACACAGTGTATCAGACTTAGTTTACTTAGTTTTTTTTGTATTTTATTATTTTAAAATATTTCCTTTTTTCTTTCATTTACTTACATCTTATATTTTAACGATTTAGGTGTAATTTCACTATTAAATAGGTTAAATTTTATTCCTACGATTTTCCACTTAATTTTATTGGATGCGACGGATAGACTTTCTTCTTCAATCAACTAAAACCGGCCTAAAGACGGAGCAAGTATTTTTAACATTCAAAACAACAAACAGCCCTATGAAATATAACACGTCCTTATTAGTATGAAACTTTTAAAATTCCAAAAATAATAGTTTTGCCTTATCTATTTGTGATGTTTATTTGATTTTTTCTAACACACGCAGGATAAAAAACAAGACAAGAGGATATCTACTCAAATCTACATTATACGAAGCAAGATAGCTATATAACAGTTCTGTAGCGGCATCTTGCTCACTCGTTCTAATACTGATCAGCATTTCAGGGACTTATTTTACTTGTGTATAAATGCAAGCAAGCAATATAAACAACAATAATGATTGTTCGTTCGTATGTACTCTAATTTTTTTTGTTATTTGGCAGTCAATGTTTTTGGAAGTATTTTAGTTGACCGATTGCTTAATTAATTACCACAGAATAATCATCCTAATAAACCTTTAGTTTCTAAAGACAACATGTAATTTTTAAACATTTAAATAAGTCCCTTTTGTTTTTTTTTTCATTGAAAAGAAGTATTTTGATTTCATATAAAGTTTTTCATCTCTTTTTTTGTAGTATCACATTAGTTGTTATAGTTATTATTAAAGCATATGTATAGATATTTATATTTACAATAGACGTGAAATAGCTTAGTGAACGATATTTTAGTCGAATTATTTAAAATGAATGAAACAGGAATACATTTTATTTGGTCGTGTAAAACGAACCATTAAAAACTGCACAAAAATTGTATAAATACAATTAGTATGGCCAGAGTTACGAACAATAATTTTTCGTTACAAAATTATTGCTGCAATATTCAGTGTGTTGTATTAAGAGATCAAAATATAAAAAAAAAAAAATTTAAAGCTTGCGCAGGACAAAAGAGAGCTGAAATTAATTTGTAAATTTCTGTAAAATCACGAATAATTATTGCACTTTGGTTCCACAAAGAGATTACTCCGATCACTCACTGCTTTCTTAACATTTCCAATATATTCGTCCAACTCATTTAAATTTCAATTCAATTTCGGTCTTTATTCGCCTCAATCACATGTATCAGTTTTTCTAAATTATTATAATGCAATCGTTAACAGTAGCATTATTCATACATAGGTATGCCATACATGACTTACAATATCATAAAACATTCAGTTGAGGACCAAAACCACACAAAACACCACCAAATACACAAAAATAGGACGTCGCATAGCATCATTGTCCACGCAAATAATCGTCTTCAAGTGATGTTTCTATCAGACATATTACAGTTCGATTAAATCTTTTTGGCGGTTCCGCACAGATTGGCCAATTTAGCGTCCCACAAAAAATATGAAGGCGCGTTTTTATCGGTCGATGCGATATTGCAATATTTACTTTCAGTACATTTTGTATTAGGATGGCCATGGAGTTACACATTGCTGCGATAATAACGCCGCAACGTTCTTACAAAATGTACTGATGACAGATATCGCAACAACGCATGCGATATTACCGACCGATAAAACGCGCTTCTATTCCGAACTAAGCCGCCATAAGACTGAATAATCTATGGAACTGTGTAAACATATTACTAGTCCGTAGTTATACAGGGTGTTAAAAGACCGCCAACAAAGCGGGAAACCACGTATTGTCCTAATCATAAGGAACATTTTTGCCCAAGGAACTATGCCTGGGAAATCAACGGTTTCCGAGATAATGAGGTTCAAAGTCGTACTTTTCAAAACTTTTTTTTTGCAGAAATGCATTTAGTATCTAGTTCTTAACATACCTTCTCAACAAGCCATATCAAAATTATGAATATTTCTTGCAAAAATTAACGTTAAAATTGGAACCCGCAATGTATTCTAAACATCGGCACTTCAAGCTTAAGTAACATAAACTGATACCTACGCTTGCGCAATATGACTTCTGTGCGTTACACGTCATTGCGTAATAAAATATTTTTCAAAATTATAACCTAAAAAACCAAAATCATTTCCCAGCAATAATTTATTGAAAAAGTACTTTGTTTTGGTGTCTAGTATGCGTGGCTTTCGGGTCTGTTGGCGGTCTTTTAACACCCTGTAGATGTCAGTTGCATGATAGTCTTTCTATATCGGTCATGTTACGAGGTTAGCTCTGACGGGTAAGCACGGGCACTATATTTGGAAAGTCATTGATGCGATTACAGTTTATAATTTGGAAGCAATTTCTCTCGCTAACTGTGTAGTTAAAAAAACGTGAAACCCCGCGAAACAATTGGCTTCCCACGTACTGCAAGCGTAGCATAAGGCTGGGTTAGGCAGTACATAAGGGGGTTATAACTATTTGTATCACACTCTTTTGTTTGACGTAGAGCGGGATAGCTAGAGTCATACCCATGGGTACCCTCTAACCCAGCCTTATGCTACGCCTGCTGACCTTGTATTTCCTATAAATTAGGCTGACTAAGCTATATACCTCTTACCTCTTAAGGCCCAAACCGAGGCACAACTAGCGCCTCCAATGGAAAAAAAATCATAATTATCTTCTTTTTGGATGCGTTTTTTGCTAAACTAAAAGCTCTTCATTAGAGTATCAACGCGAGGCTTAACTATTTTTAGGACCTAAGGTTTAGATTCCAGATCCTAGAACCTACGAATAAAATCTTTTGTCGCCTTTTGTGACCACTCTTGGCGATAAAAGATTTTATACGGATCTGGAAGGATGCGTTTTTTACTAAAAACCTCTTCATCTCTAATGAAGTGTTTTTAGCAAAAAACGCATCCAAAAACAGATATGATATACAAGGTGTTACAAAAGTACCTAACTCTTTTTAGAGGGTAATAGCACCCAGTGATTGGGATCACAACCTAAATATTTTTTTTGCTCTATTACGTTCCGTTAATTTTTTAATGAATAAAATGTGAACGATGGGTCGGGAGAAAAGTATTTTTTAAATATTGTTTTCATTGACTTTCACAATGTTTTAACAACTCAAAGCTATGTAAATGCACCTACACGCACAAACATATTTTAAATTTGAGCTGATAACAAAAACAAAAATAAAATGTTTTTTTTTTTTAATTTTTAGGTTATAAAATAAAAATTGTTTTTTTCAACTTTTTTTACAGATTTGACATCCTGTTGACCACTAGGTTACACCCTGTAAAAAGAGTGAGGATGTTTAGTAACACGTTGTATATATTTTTTTTTCATTGGCGGCGCGAGTTGTGCCTAGGTTTGGGCCTTAAGTCCCGTGCTTACCCCTCTGTACCCTCTAGTCCTCTAGTCCTCCAATAGACGCGCCAGTGTCAGAACAATACCTGTCTCGGAACTGTCGAGCGAGTTTTAAAGAGAAAAGAACTTGAGGAAGGCCGCGGGGGGCACGGGGTGCGGCGGGAGGGGTCCCCCCGCCTCCTTTAGACGCTCCCGGTACTCTGGGCACTGGAAAAAAAAAACAAACTTGACTCGTCTGATTCGATAGGAGCTAATCGCAGCAAATGTAGGTGTAATGTAATACGGGGGTAGGCGTAAGTGCGAAATAAGGTGCTAGGTTTTTAAGTTTAAGGGTGGCAAGGTGGCGGGAAATTGAATTTTTTTACAGATTTTTACTTTTTGTAGCTAAACTGAACTATTTTTATTCAGCGATTTTTCGTACGCGAGAATAAAACCGTATTCTTTTCATTATTGTAAACAACAGAACAACAATAATTCAGCCGATTATGTGTTCTGGTCTACGAAGCAGTGGTACTGCCCAAAAACTTGGTGTAGACCAGAACACATAATCGGCTGAATTATTGTTGTTCTGTTGTTTACAATAAGGAAAAGAATACTATGTTATTGCCGCGAACGAAAAATCGCTGAACAAAAATAGCTCAGTTTAGCTACAAAATGTAAAAAACTGTGAAAATTTTGAATTTCCCGCCACACTACTATCTTCCAGCCTTAAATAAGCAAATTTTGCCATAGGTGTTTTCTTTAGAACAACGGTTCTCGAAGATTTATATAAGGTTAAAACATTCGCTCGGGACAGGATTTGAACCCGCAACCTTTTGCATTCCGTCCAAAAGGTTCAAATCCTGTCCCGAGTTTTTTAAACTTATAAAAATCTTTATAAAGTTCTCTAGCACGGGTTAGTGCTTAAGAAAATACAAAAAAGGTTCTCAAACTTTTTTGGTGACCCTTTTGGAAAGCGAAATATTTGACGCAGACGGTCGTAGGCTTCGATCAAGGATAAAACTAGATACAACATAGAACTCTGAAATGTGTCTGGAAAAATAGATGTCCAAACTGCCTTTGGGAGCTTATTTGCTCGTAGTCTATGCAATTAAAGTAAAACTGTACACTAATGCAATAAGGTTGTCATTCGAATATTAGACGTATGGTCGAAATGATGTTTCGTATTGTTCTATTGCTGATATCATTTGTTTCTGTGGGGACAAGTTTTTATTGTGATTTTATACGTAATGCGGATTCTATGGTCGTAGGACACAATGGTCATAATCATGTTTACCTGGTCAGCAATGCAAGGGTGTCCCAGTGACCGCCAGAACAGGCATTTGCAGTGACGACACAGCGACAGGGTCTCCGCGTACTGAGCGTCCTCTCTTAGACCGTAGTGTCTGGAATTGAAAGGAAATAACACCAGTTTCAGTTGAGATTTCACTGGCAGATAACTGGAATCTATTGAACAGTCGGCCACACGCTAGGATACCCCTTTTTGTTCGATTGACGCCCTGCCGCGCGCGGTAAGAGCTGCCATGGGGTATCTGTAACGGTGGCCGACCGTACGCTGATGCAAGTTAACAATTTTTCAAGGACATGTAGGAAACGGAACCATATAGGATCACTTGTGTGTCAGTCTGTCCGTCCGTTCGTCCGTCACAGTCAATTTGCTCCATAACTACTAGAGCGATTGAGTTGTGGTACACATTACACGTCCGTGTTTGGGTCATAAACCCATTTTTTTTTAAATTGTATGGCGGTACGGAACTAGCATGCACTTAGCAGTTTTTTTTTTGTTGCCAAAACTTACCTTCAAAGGATTTTAAAGAGCGAGACGTCAACAGACTTTTACTCACTTCCTAAGCTTGTGGAAGAGCACCTTCCAGTCCACATCCAGCTTCTCTTCCTCATCAGCATCAGAAGTGGTGTCCAGGGTGGTTTCCTTTTGCATCTGAGCGATCTGAGCCGCCGTGAAGTGGAAGAGGACCAGCTCGCGCCAGACGCGCTGTTCCGAGCACAGTGATGCCATGAG